>OMNV01012769.1:30460-41940 GCA_900303265.1 Brotula barbata
TTTTTTTTATTATTATTATTATTATTATTATTGTAAAGTGTATCTGGTGGAAACCTTGATGTACAATACTATAACTGTACTATTATAGATCTGTTACAGCCAGGGGAAAAAAATGTGGAAATCCAGCAGCTGAAGTACCTCTTGTTTCACAGAGTCAAACACACACACACACACACTCATACACATACATACAATGCATCCAGGCTCAAGCATAGACTCTTCTATGTCTCTAACCTCTTCACTCTCTCTCTACACACACACACACACACACACACACACACACATACACAGAAGGACTGTTGTACAGTGATCTGAAGGCAAACTGGTTTCTCTGTATGCAGTACAATCGGTGTGTAGTGAAGCTTTGTGCACCCAGGTGTAGGGCTGTTCCTGGTCACACTATCTTACTCTGTGCCAAATGTAGTGTAACAGCCAGGCTAGTCCTGTCTGCTCTGATTCCAATAAAACACTGAGCTGTCTACATCAACCCCCCCCCCTCACTCATCTTGATTGATGTATTTGTAACATGTCAACTTTGAATTTGTGAATTTGGTTCCAGCGTATAGACCCTCTCCCATTTATTGTCTTTAAATCCCCTGTAGCACAGACAGCATGTGATTATGGACAGATACAATAATGTTTCTGTTCAAAACTCATAAAGCTGTTGCAGTCAGAGAGCTGCAGTTGTTTTTGGCCGTTACGGCGCCTTTGTCTCCCCCCCATGGTTCATATTTAGGGAAAGGAAACCGACAGTTCAGCACTATGAAGTAACCACTTTCACAGTGCTAGATTGTAGCATAGTTTCTTCCTCTTTTCTAACACTTACTGATGATATTGTAGAAGTGCCACAATAACATGAACATCCAAAACATGACATTTAGTCTCATACTTCTGGTTTTCTGCCAGAAGATCTGAAGTACAAACAAGCTGGCCCAAGTTTTTGCCACAATTTATTATTATTTTTAGATTATCATACAATAGAAAAGTCCAATAGTTCACTGTCAAATATTGTGTTGTATAAGTTGAGTCACTCAGACGGGAAGAACCACAACCATACTTGACTAGAAGTAGCAAACCCATGTCTGGTTTTATGGTTTTAAGAGAGTAGATTGAAGGTGTTGCACAAATGTGGTATTTGAGTAAAAGCGCATTTCCACATTTGGGTTGCAGGTGTATCATAGTATACTGTGTGTTAGAAACGAAAAGAAGAGACAAGAGTTCATGTATGTGTGGTGGAGTGCAATATGGAGGGGGAGGGCCGTGCTTTATTGGCCTGCTGACCAATCATCGTGCTGCGTGTCGAAGGCTTGTAAGAGATACACATGTGAAGGAAAGGAGTCAATTCATGTCATCCTTGCTCCAGGGTGTCACTTTTCTCATATTGGCAGCATTCCTGGTGTCTTGTATTAATTAGACTACCTGTGACGGTGCAAATAACAACCGGTAGATTCTCTGATGAGCTGTGACTTCCTGCCGTCATCGCTTTATTTCTGAGCCAGATTTCTCCATGAGCCCGGATAAAGACGCTTCCACGAGACAATGACAGCAGACAGGGAGAGGAGAAGGTAAGACTATCTCTTGTCTCTCACACTTTTAACCACCAGTAGATGTTTTGTGCACTTACACACCACTGTTGCAGCACGTTTGCTACTTCATGGTCTACTTGATGAGAGGTTAAAGGAAGTGATGTCTCAGGCCTAACCATGTCATCGTGGACACCTGGCATCTGTTGAACCATCATGTCAGATAGTAATAATTTACAAACCGCAATCTTTCTTCCTCATGCATTCATAATTAGATGAATATTATAAAAACAATCATACAGTATCAGCTTAATATTCCAAGTCCAAAATGAGCCTTCAGTGAATTTTTATTTAGATTACAGTGGTGTCATAATGTGATCAGGCTGGTCGGGCAAAATTGTGAATTTACTAATTTCACCTAATTTGAATGATGAATTTTGAATGTAAATTAAATTGTCCAGACCCCCACACGATGTTGATTTGGAATATGACTTATTAATCAGATTAACAGGAAAAAGATTTCATTAGAAAACCAGCAAATCATACGTAATTATGTCGACAAAACTTTTTTTTTTCTTTCTAGACTGGTAGATGCACATACTGCGTTTCAGTAAGACCGAGTGGGGAACACGATTGTATGGGAAAATGTATTTAACACCGTGTTGCAGTTTATCAGACTGATATTTCAATCAAAACGAAGGATTTCTGAAGTTATTTTTGAAAAAAACTATTTCAGTCATTGGAATATCAGAGGCGTTCTCTGACTGGTGTTAAACTCTGACCAGTACAGACATACAACGTGTACAGATGTACTCAAACTATGTATTTATACCACTGTGCTCTTTCTGATTATACTCATGTAAATTCCTTTTATATCATCGTGACTTTTTTCGCACTCCGTGTCACTTTCAAATGTGAGATTAAAGTGTATGGAGTTACATCTTGACTGGAGAGTAAACAAATGTTCCTGTAAACCTGTTATGTTACTCACTCATCATTACTGTTAAAAATAGAGATCATAAAAGATGGAATAAATGCTGCAAGTGAAATTCTTTACACCGCGTGTTGATTATGGACAGGTGGCGTGGTTCATGTCATCTGCCACGATGTCCCCAACACACCAACACACACTAGATAAACAAACAAAACAAATCCCACTGCCACAAAACTATCTAAAATGTCCCTTAAATGTCTCTGTATTCTGGATGTGTTGGGTGTTATCTCATACAGATTTACCAGAATGCATCCTGATTTATTTGGTGTGTTTAGAAACTCTGGACTTTATAAATATGAATTTTTGTGGTTACCTCGCCGTTGAAGGGAACAACCACATCTGGGTGTGAGTTCATCTGGTTTGGAGTCCACTGTAATCTGGAACTACACGTTCAGTCTCCATCTCTAATGAGAATCAGCCCACATATATTATTCATTTCACACATGTAGAACTGTGGAGATTTCTGCACATTATGTGTGTAGATGTTGCTTTTCATGGTGAACTCTGAACTCCCTGCAGAGCCATCAGCCGTGAGGCGGCCAGGAAGAGGCGCCGGGTGGAGTCGTGCGTGTTTGGAGATTTATCCAATCTCCTGCCACTCGATCTGTCTGTTCGAACCCACCTGGACAAACCCTCAGTCATACGCCTCACCCTCAACTACCTGCGTGTACACACACTTCTAAAAGGTAAAACCACACAGCACACACAAACACCCTGTACCACGTAACAGCAAACACGCATGAATAACATCAGCCATCAAATAAATGACTTTCATTTTGCTTTCAGCCAACTTTGGGAGTGAGGTCCATCACTCAGTAAACCACAGACCGACCGTGGAAAACGGAGAACAAAAGCAAAATGAAGAGATGAGAGAGACCGAAGAACGACGCACGAACAAGGAGGAGACTGAGGAGATAAACTTATATCTGAGCACCCTGGAGGGCTTTTTAATGGTCCTGTCTTCCGATGGACACATGATCTTTCTGTCTGACAATGTCAGCCAGTACATGGGCTTTACACAGGTATTCACACACACACACACACACAACACACACACTTACACGTTTTCCTCATACGTTGCCCCTCTCTGGCCTTTACGCGTGTGCATTTAAGGTCATGTCATAGTCAAACTTCATGCATAATTCTATATATTTGATTTAATTCTTTATATTTGATTTAATTCTGTATATTTGATTTAATTCTATATATTTGATTTAATTCTGTATATTTGATTTAATTCTGTATATTTGATTTAATTCTATATATTTGATTTAATTCTGTATATTTGATTTAATTCTGTATATTTATCTGCACAGGCTGAGCTGATGGGACAGAACATTTATGAGTTTACCCACAGCTGTGACCACAAAGAAATCAGGACCAACCTAAGTCCCTCAGCAGGTGTGTGTGCTCGTCTTATTGGTGTGTTATTATTTTTTATGAAGCATTTTAATGTCATGAGAAGAATAAACGAAGGTCTTGTCGGTTTCTAGGTGAAGAATGGTGTGGCGATAAGAGGGACTTAATCCTGAGGATGAAAAGTGCCCCGACACACAGAGGAAGAAGCGTTCACATCAAGTCAGCAACTTGGAAGGTCAGTCAGCGGTTTTACTGCCTCGGATCCCAGCGAGTCGTCTGGAAATCCTCATCGTCTCTCATGAAACGTGTTGTTTTAGGTTCTTCACTGTCTGGGCCGCCCCACGGTGTTTTGGGCCTCGTCCGCCGCTTCCTGCCTGCTGCTCACCTGTCAGCCCCTTCCTCTCACGCACACACTCCTCAGCACACACACCTTCACCAGCCAGCACAGCATGGACATGAGGTTCACACACTGTGACCAGAGGTGACTCGCCTGGACACACCCATACATGCATACACACTACTAGACTACTTGCTAATTTCAAGTGTGTGTGTGTGTGTGTGTGTGTTTGTAGAGTGACACTGCTTTTAGGGTACAGTCCTGAGGAGCTCCTTGGCCGTTCACTCTACCAACTCTGTCACACACTCGACACAAACTGCCTTACCAAGAATCATCTAAACTGTAAGTAGTAACACAAACACACACTTTTCTATGAATGAACCGTTTTCTTTCTTGCTAAATTTCACTCCCCTCTCTTTCTCTCTCTCTCTCTCTCTCTCTGCAGTGTGTTTGAAGAGTCAGTCCGTCAGTGGTCAGTACAGGATCCTGGTGAGAGGTGGAGGTTATGTTTGGGTGGAGAGTCACAGCGCTGTCATCCCTGATGGCTGTTGCTCCAAGACCAACCCTGACCTCCACCAGCCTTTGTGTATCCTCTCTGTTACCTATGTCCTCAGGTGTGTATAAATGTGTGTCTGCAAAAAAAACCCATCAAGTTCATTCTACATTATATATAATTCACCACGTCCATGTACTTATTATTTCAAAGTGATTGTGTGCATGTCGTGTGTGTTACAGTGGCGTGGAGAAGCCATCCGTGCAGCTCTCTCTGGACCAGAGCGTTAACGCGTTCTGTGTGTGAGTGGAATCCTCTGCTCCGCCTCGTTCTTTCAACCCTGAACATTCAGCAGCTTTCATTTACTTGAAATAAATAAATTGATCATTAAATTCTGGATTCATTTAAGATGAAAAAATCCAGCTTGTAAAATGATTGTTCGGACATCAAGAATTGAATAAATAATTCCAAAAAGCATTTCATTTGTCACCGTAAATACCAGATAAATCCCAAATCAACCGATGAATGAACCCTTTAATCATGGCAGAGATTTTCCCTTAAAATTCCCTCTATTCTCAATATGCTGTGCATCGTTTTGTATCGATATTACAAAACACATTCTGGATATTTGACTCCTTTGAAACATACTTGTGTGTAAGAATTTCCTGCTGTTGTTGCGTCCTGAGCGGCGTTGACAGCCTCGGTCCTCCTAAAAGGAAACCGAAAATTCATGCTGTGGTTGAAGACAGTTAAGAGGGCGTTCAAAATAGTTGCAATATGTTGACGAAAGCAGGCAGTCTGACTTCTTCTGACCCCTCAGGACCTAACCTTACTTCCTGTAGGGTTTCCTACTGGGTCACCTGACACGTGGGGGTGACAAACACAGAAACACAAAACACACACATGCAGCCATGCGATGTATATGAAGAAATGTGTGCTGATGACGGGATATGAGCAGAAACGAGTCAAAGCCACAGCTTCCTGCAGACAGACACTTGACTGGAACGTTCTCGTGGGAACATGTTCAACTTTTTACCTCTCAGCTTCCCCTTCAAATTCACACACACATACAGACGCACATGGTTTTGGTTGTCTGTTGTCAGTCACTGATTGTAAGGGACAAGTAAGAAACAAGCAGGCAATAATTAAAGTCAACAAAATGCTCTCTTATATTGTATTGAACACTGCAAATATTAAAGTACAACATTAGGTTTGGATTGTATTAGATGTGTCTAAGTTATATATTACACGAGGCGTTCATGTGTCTGTTAATGACACATAATGCAGATATTGCGTAAATATATACAATGCAAAGTATTCACACACCATCACTTTTTCCACAATTTGTAATATTCCAGCCTAAATTCTATTCTATTATTCTAAAATATTTTGAATTCATTTTGTCTTCATCAATCTACAAACAATATCCCCCATAATGACAAATTGAAAACAGAATTTATGGTATGTTAGGAAGTCTATCAAAAATACAGAACTTAAATATCATATTTACATAAGTATTCAGACCCTTTACTTTAAAACTGAATCCTGAATATAGAATCTGTCCACGTGTGGTAAATTACATGATTTGGACATGATCTGGAAAGGCTCACACCTGTCTATATAAGATGGTCCCAGGCATAGTCTACAGAGCTCTGAGACAGGATTGTGTCAATGCACAGATCTGGGAAAAGATACAAAAAGAATCTACAGCTTTCAAGGTCCCCACGAACACTGTGGCCTCCATTATTTGGAAATGGAAGAAGTTTGGAATAACCAGGACTCTTCCTGATGAAAAATTGCAATCGAGGGATTCAGGGAGGGGAGCAAGACTCTGACAGAGATCCTCTGTGGAGATGAGAAAATCCTCCAGAAGGACTGCCTTGATATTATAGTGGCCAGACGAAAGCCAAACCTCGGTAGAAGGAACCTGACAGCTCACTTGGAGTTTGCCAAATGGACTCTCAGACCATGAGATGATAAGATTCTCTGATCTGATGAAACCAAGACTGAAATCTGGCCTGAATGCCGAGGCACCGCTCAGCATCAGTACCATCCGTGCAGTGAAGCACGGTGGTTGACTGTAGCATGCTGTGGGGATGTTTCTATGCAGCAGGGACTGGGAGACGACTTAGTATCGAAGGACAGATGAACAGAGCAAAGTAGGACAACAACCCTAAGCAGAGCCAAGACAATCCAGAAACGGAAACAAGTCTGTGAGTGTCCTTGGATGGCCCAGCCAGAGCCTGGACTTCAACCTGATCAGACACCTCTGGAAGGAACTAATAATAGCTGCTCACCATCCGTCTCCATCCAACCTGAGAGGAAGAGAGAGGATCTCCAGACAAGAATGGCAGAAACTACCCAGAGTGTGTCAAAGTTGTAATCACTGCTAAAAGGTGCTTCAACAAAGTACTGAGTAAAGGGTCGGAATACTGTCAGAAATATGAATTTTCAGGCTATTTCCACTCGTCTTTAAGGGGTATTGTGTGTAGATTAATGAGAAAAAAACATATCAAACCATCTAAGAATAAGGCTGTAACATAATAAAATGGAAAAAGGGATCTGAATACTTTCCAAAGACTGTAATTGTCCACAAGTGTCACAGACCCCAAACACAGTTATTATATCAGTTATTACACAGTTATTATGTCAACTATATAAAAAAGATAATGTTGTGTGAGAGGTGATGTCTGTGTTCTTAAAGTCTCAGTAACACACAGTGCATTGTTTGGAATACACAGTGTTTAGTTTTCCCAGGGTCCTCTGTGCAGTGCTCTGTAGTAGTGTCAGTATTTGGATGCTCTCCCTTTGTATTGATGTGAGGTTCTTGCTCCATCTAGTGTTCAACTGTTGGCTTTGCATCGGCTGCACAGAATCTGCCAAAGAGAGGCCATATTCCACGAGGATATAGTTTTGTGCTGCATGTTCTTCAGTTAGACTGGAATAAGGTTTCATACCTCTGACCTTTCCAGAGAACTCTAAATTAATTTTCTGCAGATTAGCAAAATGTTTCCAAATTTATATTAAATTAAAGAAAAAATCTCTCACAACTGCACCAACAAAAGCCAGAGCAACAATTAAATCAGGTCGTCTCTATCATCCATACATACTCAAGATAGATAGATAGATAGATAGATAGATTTGTTTATATGTCCTGTCTCCACCTCCACCCCCTCAATGTCCACCGGTTATAGTTAGTGCCTGGTCCTCCTAAAGTCAATAACCACCTGTTTCTCTCTCTCTTTGGTTTTGCAGGTGTTCAGCAGCAGATGGTTTGCTAAAGTCCACCTCGTGAAGTCCTCCAACAGGATCCCGTACTCCCCCTCCTGTCTTTCTTTGATACACCCCACATCGCAGTGTCATCTGAGTATTTCCACACATGGCAGAGCTCAGAGGTGTACAGGGAGAGCAGCGCAGGGGAGAGCACCGTCCTCTGTGGAGCTTCCGTTCAGATGACCACAGTCTCAGATGTGCAGCCCCCCAGTCTGACATACTGTGGTCTTCCCGTCAGGTAGTCCATAATCCATGTCACCAGGTGTGTGTCCACCCTCATCTCTGTCAGCTTATCTGTCAGTAATGGGGGCCGGATGGTATTAAAGGCTCAAAACAACATGATTCTCACAGTGCCGCTCCCCTTATCCAAATAAGAGTGAGCCCTGTGTGACAGGTAGAGGATGGCATCCTCCACACCCTCCCTGTCCTGGTAACCGAACCGCAGTGGGGACCTGGGGTTTGAGCAGGTGGAGCAGCAACCGTTCCATGGTCTTCATGATTTGAACAGTGTGAAAGTCAAATTGGTAACTATGACGACTTAATCCAATCATGCTTTACTACATTAGGATTACATTTATTATTCTCATTATTATCGTTATTGAGTAATTGATTTATAGTTTAGTAGTAGAAATGTTCAATCTTAATCTTTACACATAAAAGGAGGCGTGATCCTGTGTGAGAATAAAAACACATACACACACACACACACACACTCTTTCATGCAATTAATTGCTCCTCCTCAAAAATGTTGATTAAAGCAGTTGTGCTTCCTCTTAAACCTTCTCCGTGTGAGTCACATGGTTGCTGACAAAATTCCCCTCGTACCAATTAAAGCATATTTCCCACTCATCTTCTTAGGCCACATATATTTTAACAAACACTGAGACCACATGTTGGATGCTCTGAAGGTTTCCACACTCACATATTCTATTTGTGTCTCTTCTGTGCTGGTTTTCAAGGTGACCTTGTCAGTTGGTAAGGAATTTTCTCTTCCACAAGCCTGATCAGTCCAGTATGACCAAGTTTGTTCTGGGGTGGGGGTAGAGATAAGAGCTCTAAGTCCAGTTCCGGTGGCCTGGAGGGTCATTGTCTTACCATCTTCCATGATCATTTACTTCCTCACACAAAATGGAGGAGCAAACATGACAAGCCACAATGTCAACCCATGATTTTGTGCTGTTGAGCTGAATAGGCCCTTGTTTACAGCAACCTTCATGCCATCACTCTACTTCATTACAGACCTCTCCTCCCCTTGTCACACCCCCATGGTCGGGTGGGTGTCAGGCTGAGAGCCAATGACAAGACAGTATTCACCCTTTGAACAGCAACCATGACAAATCAGTGTGTGTCAGTGCAAGGAGAAAGGACAGAGAGAGAGAGAGAGAGAGAGAGAGAGAGAGTGATATGATTAGATAAAAGAAATCTGGGCAGAAATGATCGAGTGATAATGTAACAAGGAGCTAGTGTACTAGCTTTGTGCTCTCCTGCTGTTTTGTAATTATTAATGACATTTTATGGAAACCAATAAAATGTCATTATTGTGGTGTTAATAATAGAGGAGATATGGAAAAAGAAAGAGACAGAGTCGCGTAGAATTTACCAAAGGACCAGAGCACAAAGTCCCTCGCATTTTTAATTCATTATTTCTGTTTTACAAGTCAGTCAAATAATAGTTTTGTTGCTTGGTACAAATGCATATGCAACATTGCAATTGTAATTTAATTTATGCGTGTTAAGGTTATGAGGATTACAAAAAGTGTGTGTAGCTTCATTGTGTAACCTTTTTCAGCTGTTTGAAATTTCATATCCTCTCTTTCTTGTTTCTGTCTGCACTAATAAAGATGTCAAGGTTCTGTCTAAGTATGCTTTCTGGATATCAGCGTTTAACAGTCAATAAAGCATTATGGCCCTGCAGCACACAGAACAAAGAGATAAACTTCGACATTATTGCTTACTAATAGTGAAACATGACCCTGACTTCTGCCGGTTGGAATGGGTAACACGGTTACTATTGATAACTTTGTCCAGCTCTCATCAGTGATGATAGAAAGTGTAGAGAAAATTAAGACTGACTGTCCAATAAAACAACAGCGTGTCCTTAACCATCAATGGCCTTTTTGTGCATTGTCTAATTGAGAGATAGTGTGACTTGCTTCTCGTGTTGTGTAATCATGTGTTTGATGCCTATTTGTACTAGTACCTGGAGGCATGGTCTAATCTTATCTCCTGTGCAGAGTCCACAGGTGTACACTTGGGTCAGGGCCTTGTTTCAGACGAGCTACACACAAAAACACACAAACACAGCTTATTAAGGAATAAACACTGTTTGCGTGCATCTGTAAAATAAAGTGAACATGCGATGGATGCAGTGTTATAGAAGAGCCATTTACTGTCACGTAATCTTACTTTTCAAAAAGGCATCATTTAAATAAGTACTTGTTTTACTCGTCATACTTATTTTTGTAATTTTCTTACAGTATTAATATGTAACGTATGAGTGCGTTGTGTTAAAGATTCTGCTACTCGTTGTTCGTGTTTGTGTGCACGGACTGCTTAGAGAGGACACCAAATTTTGTTGTACCATTGTCCAATGACAAGAAAAACCTTCTATTCTTAATTGAAAATGGATTCAGTCAGCTGGAGTACATGCACACTCTGTAATGCTGGACCACTATTCAAGTTCAAGTAAGGCCTCTCTTACCGTGGAATTACAAAATAAATCACTAATTTGTTGTTATTGGCCAACAGACAAGACAGACTCTTCCATCTATCACTGACAGTGACGTGCAATGTGTAAAGAAAGGATGGACTTTAAGTGCTATGTTGTCAATTTTATAGAATTTCCTTTTTCTCACAAAATTAACATCCAGGTTAGGTGAATAATATTGTTTTTGTAAGTTGTAGCATTCTGCAGATTTTTGGTGTCTACCTACCTGTTCTTCAACAAGAACCTATAAGTTTTAGATACAAATATCTCCACTGTTGCCACAGAATGTGTATTCTTATGCGATTTAACCCAGAAATGTCTGTATTTCTACACATAAAAACTACAGATGCCTTCTTACATCCGTTTTCTTGGCTTCAGTGATTTCACCCCAGAGCAGGAAATACATGTGATAATGTAGTAGGGACATGTGAGGAAAAAAGTTATAGTGCCCCAATAAAATAGACAAATGAGATGTTTTGCTTCTATCTACTGTGTCATGTTACTACCTAGCTTCATAATGGTTTGTTCCAACAACCTCATAAGTGACAGATAGATAGATAGATAGATAGATAGATAGATAGATAGATAGATAGATAGGTACTTTATTCATCCCCAA
Source organism: Brotula barbata (assembly GCA_900303265.1). Lineage (NCBI taxonomy): Eukaryota > Metazoa > Chordata > Actinopteri > Ophidiiformes > Ophidiidae > Brotula > Brotula barbata. The sequence continues at coordinate 41,763 of OMNV01012769.1, forward strand.
GGGGAAATTCTTTTGTCACAGCAGCAAAACGAAAAAACAGAATCAACATCAAATTACCTACATTAATATCCCCAATGTGAGAATATAAAAGGACAAAACTAAACTAAACTAACTAAACATGTAGTCTTCTGCACCTCCATCGAGTTGATCCTTGAGATGTCATTAATAAACTTAGTAA
>OMNV01012770.1:0-10448 GCA_900303265.1 Brotula barbata
TATTTGCTGGCAATCGTGAAATAGCACAACTGCATGTTTTACCCTTCACATGATGCATATACAGGATATACTGTGTGTGTGCGCGTGTACATGTGCATGTGTGTGTGTGTATGTGTATGTATATGTGTGTATATGTATGTGTATATTTATGTATGTGCATGTATATGTGTGTATATATGTATATCTATACAGTATATATATATATACTGTATATGCATGTATGTATGTATATGTGCATATATATGTGTTTATATATGTATATATGTATATCTATACAGTATATATATGTACGTGCATGTATATATATATAATGTACAGTATATACAGTATATGTATGTATATAAAAAAATTAAATAAAACAATTCAAAAAATAAAAAAATATAGTCAAATATAAAATAGTGAAAGATACTAATAAAGCTGCATCCAGCTTACTGTGTTACAGTTAAAAGCAGCTCAGACTGTGCGGCCATCTGCGAGGGCAGTAAATGCTATTGAAGCATCGCTGAGCAAAGACCTCCAACCAATCGCAGCTATTTCATTCAAGGAAATACAGTGTATGCTCCACTGACAACCCGGAGGAATGGTTGGCCAAAATTGGATTTCAGATACTTCTATTATCTCTCAATAGAAACAGAGAGCAATTTATTTTCTATAAAAATTTAAGGACACGTGAAGCAAACCCCTCCTGCTGTCGCATCTCCGTAAAGTGTTTATGTGTACTCCATAAGACATCCTTCAAAACATAGGTGAGTCTGTCAGACAGCTTGGTTGTGTACTGTACACTTTCATCATTTATCTGTGATGGGTCAGTGAGGAAGAAGCCCCTAAAAATGACAAATAGCAGGTCGGAGGAGTTTAATGTTCAGAAACGATGGAAGTCAGACTCCCTCGTACAGACTGATGGAGTGGGCTGAACGTTTTAAAGCATTTTAGTAGATGAGACGATCACATAAAATAAGATGTACGCTGCCCACATCGATGATCGGTCCAATGTGTATCTAACAATTTGAATTGCTGATGATGATGATGATGTAATTTCCTGATGGTATTTCAGCAGTAACCGTAGCCCGTATAATTCATCTTATTGTTACTCTATGGTTACATAATGACTGACAAGGCATTCATGACTGTGTGTTTATTTGGTCTCAGATTGAAGATAGTAAAAGGTTCCCACTTGGCATATTTCCAACTGCATGTACCGTGTACAATCAGGGTAATTAACGAGGATACACACTAACGACACAGCACCACTATGATGGTGTGAAGCCCAGTTCATAAATCATGTTTGTGTTCATTCGTACACCTGTTTCCCATTAATGACTTGTTGTTATAAAGGGTGTCACAGTTAAAAGTCTTATTAATACATTCCCAGCTCTTTGGTAGCGAAACAAAGTAAATACGCCGGTGAATGCGGTGTCACGTGCGATGAGAATGCCTTTGGAGTGTCGGAAATGGTGGCATGATGGGAAATGTGTTATGGAGGAGAAGGCATTCAGACGCTGCAGGGAGTCTCTGCATAGGAAGTTGTTTGGAGCGCACGAACGTCAACTGACTAATCAGCCGAGTGGTGTTATTCAGGAACTCGTGAGACACAAACAGTTTAAAGGCTATGACAGGGCCGACACACGCAGGCAAACTCATTCATCCATCCATCCATCCATTCATTTATTCATTCGGTCATACATATTGCATTTCACCGAACATGCATGTCTGTAGTCTGTGGGAGGAGAATGGAACACCTGTGGGAAACCCGCACCACCACAGTCCAAACCACGCAGATTAGGAGTGATTATAACTGAAATAATCCAGAGTACTGGCAAGACAGATTTTAATTAAATTTGTTGGGATTGAGATCAGAGAAGAGTTAATCGCACAGATTTTCAGATAGACCTGAATCTGGATACTAATCCAGTATTTTCGTGTCTGTCTTTGACATACAAGGCGTTTTTCAACAGTTTTCCCATTTCTTTGAACTCAAATTAGTCCTAATGAAAAAATAACTCCTATATAATTTCCTGCATCTCCCTCTCAATAAAACCATTAGAGCCTGAATCCAGATTATGAGCCAGATGGAGTGGATATTAGAGTATGATGTTGTTACATTCAATGAGACTGCAAACAGCCAACTGCCAACAATGTGCGGTGAGGATGATGCAGAAAAGAACAGATGATGATGTCTGACGTGCAGAATTCCAAGGTGATGATTGTAGTCTAGATTAACTGTAAATATGGGGGAGAATCTCAGGTCTTGTTGTATAATAACACTCGCACTGTTGTTGGACGTACTTACATTATACTTCCTTGTTTACATTGTTATACTAACCCGCCAGAGAACTCAAGTACTTAACACTGAATTACTGTAATATTTACATTTATGTCCACTGGGGAAATCATACACATCTATCTACTTTATGTGTAACCAATCTATTTTCTCTCATCTCATGAAATTGAGAAAATATTTTTATCAGTTGTCTGTTTTTTTTGTTTTTTTATTCTTTTAGTCACACCAGCTCCATAATGACAGAGACAGTGAAGGTATACATCAATAAGATACATCATCAGTGGTCATCATTTTGTTGCTGTGGTGGCAAATAAATGACTGAAATATGTCAAATATAGTACAAATCAATAAAATACGAGTGGGGATTGAATATATGGATTTTTTTTTTTTTTTTTTTTTTTTGGTTATTCGTCATTCTTTAGTGATGGTACCCATAAAGATGACACGTAAATTTTGCAGAAGCAAAGAATGAGCCGAAAGAGTGGAAGGTTTAGTGTATGTAAATTAAGAAAATGGCCTGGTGACTGCGTTTGTTTAATCTGGCCATTATTCAGATGCTTTTCTTGTTGCTGACCTACTTGTGCAGAATAAATCCCGAGCTCTCTGTTTCTCTCTGCATGAGGAAGTTTTCTCCACCTAGAGCTGATGTTTCGGTCGTTGCACACAAAAACTTCTTTTGTTGGTTTTCTAAATCGGGCAGTTTGTAGCTCAGTGGACTTTGAGATGGTAAATAATATCCCTCTAGTGAACACAGTGTCCACTTTAGTCTCTCATTCGACTGTGCAGCGCAATACCTGCACCGTTCCTCTACTGTGCTTTGATTCAAGTGAGGACCTTTATTTCAAAGAGTATGCATAACACTGTCATGTCCATATTATGAAGCTTACAACTGTTGTCATCAAGTGTCATTTGATGAATAATAATGGCTTCAGTTTTCTCTTGAACTATCTGTTCTGACAACTTCACATTAGCCAAAGAGATAAAGGCTCCAGTCATACAGGGAAAGTATCATCAGGGGACCTCCTGATTATATAATAACTGCAAATGTTCTCTGTAATCATAGTCCTGCGTGCGTCAAGTCAAAAACGTCCACTAGAATCTTGAACAAACAATCAGGAGTTACAAAGGAATGCTTTTATTTATTACATATATATTATTATAAATAAATATCTCTATTACATTATTATTTCTGTGCCAAGAATGTTATATGTTATATCGTCCTAAGAACAATACAAACTATTATTATTTATTGTTTATTGTTTATTTATCAGTTCAATTATATTGAAATATTGCAGGCATTATAAATTATACCAAATTATTTATTTATTAAATAGGAATATTGATTTATTATTATTATTATTATTATTATTATTATTATTATTATTATTATTTCTGTTATATTCTTTTATTATTATTTATTACATTGTTATTTTGCTATTGTTATTAAGGTATTACGTGGGGATCTCATAAAATGTGCAGCTGCACGTTCTGACAGGAAACATAGTGGCCTTTGATCATGCAATCATCAGCTAGAATGGTAATAGTACTTGGAAATGATTAATTACTATTACAATGTCTTAACATAAAACTGTGGCTTTGAGCAGTTGACACTGGTCTTAAATGTTTGTGTTATGCTGTAGTACAAACTGTGTAACACTGATACATTATGTAGTTTTCAACTTTGCTCCAGGTCAAGGAAACTATTAAAGACAACACAAAGTACTTATCACTTTACTGTGTTTATCACTCTTCCTAACCGCTTCTTCCAAACTCTTCACAATAAGAGCATTTATTAGTCTATAATTACAACATGACAAATCTCCACCACTGTATGCCAGTTTGATGTCACACAGTATCTGACCCCATACGGCAAACAGCTCATTAGTGTGATAATGAAGCCTGCCAGGACACGTTTATGACAGGCCATGTGCCCTCACAGCAGAATGTCAGCTATGCGCTATGATACTATTAACCAAATGACAACATTCATAAACATTCAGAGAGCCTCAGTCATTTCCACATTATTTCCCTGTCACATTTATGACAGTAGATGGATCCTTATTTGAACTCATATCACCACCGAGGATGGATTAGTATAATAATGCCGCTTAATTGCTTCGGTTGTGGGTCAACTTTGACCTGTTGATAGATTCTCCGGCCTGATTGTTTTCATTCAGTTTGATGTATTACTTGACAAAAAAAAAATATGTTTGTCGAAGCAGAAAGACACCAAAATCATATGATTTCTGTTCGTGACACACCGTCCACCACTCAATGTCATCACGATCGCCTCGCACAATTTGACTAATCGTGCTGGTGACTGACACGCCGACAATCGCAGACAAAAACCTCATGTGTGGAGGTTTTAAAGAGTTTCTGAGCTTTCTAGCAATTGCAGCTTTTTGTCATGTGTGACTGAACAGTTTTTTTTAGTTCCGGGTTTATTGGCGTACCGCTTCTATGTTCGCTGAAAAGAAAGGTTATTGTTATTGTTATTGTTGCAAATGAGATCAAATCAAATGCATATTATTACACTTAAGCATCATTCTGCAGTCTAACTCAACTGCAAATTCTGATCACTTAAAAAAACTAATGTGACCTCGTTCAGTCAAACCATTGCAGCAGCACACATCTTCAAGGTTATCAAAAAATATATATACGCACATATATATATCTAAATCTAGCTATCCCCTCCCCACACAGGACATGGTATTTAACATTTTGCAGTGATGATCCCTTTGTCACACAGCAAATGTGAGCAAAACTATCTGAGTCCCACAGGTAAAAAAAAAAAAAACGAAGCACAACTGGGAATAGTCCGGGCGGAAAACTGTTAAGAAATCTAAAATGTAAATGAGTGTAACAGGATTCTCTGTGATGGCTATCTCTGTGGGCTGTCTCTTTCAGTAAGAGCATCATCCGCTCCCATGTTAAATTTCCTTCTGTGTGCATGAAGTGAATGTGCAAATTAATATGAAATGCATGCAGCTGTCCTCATTATGTCAGAGAAATCCCACAGTTTGAGTGTTCCTCTGGCATTCTCCAGGGCATCTGTTTTTATCGGGGCTTCTCTCTTCGCGTTCCCAACACAGGGACCCATCATTTTGGTGTGTGAGCACCCGAGCCTGTTGTCAGAGAGCCCAGACTTAAAACCGGGGAGTCGTCACGTCCTCGCAGCTTCACTGTCTCCTGCAAAGAACGGCCATAAGGAAACAAGGGGCAATTTCGGAAATGTGGCTCTCGGATGAAATACTCACTCCTAGAGTCATGGGATGCAGCAAGGCATTTTATTCACCTTAACACCTTGCAGTGTGTTGTGCCACAATGTTGCTGAGGCATGTGTTTCTTTGCCCAGTGATTGCATTAAGTGCTGTTGTGAGCCGTGTTTACCCTTTGCCTTTGATGATGCCTCGTAGGTGGTGTGTGCATCTCTCACAGCTGTATCTGCGAGCCGGATGGGGGGTGGCGGTTGTGCACCTGTCTGAATGAGAGAACAGGCCAGGGAGCTTTATAAATAAAACTGACAGCAGGCACCTTACTGAAGCATGACTTGAATGCTTTAAGGGTGGCAGCGTTTTTGTGGGAGGTGAGGGAAATCTCGACTTTAAAAGCACAGCCAAGTACAACATCTACTCAGGAGGTATAAATATGAAATAGGGTAGTCCCTTTAGAGGGGAGGTCCCTGGAAGTACAGGATGTTGTTGTCTTTGTCGAAAGTGTGTGCGCGTGCACGTGTGTGTGTGTGTGAGTGTGGGCGTGTGTGTGTGTGTGTGCAAACACCACCGTTCCCAGCCATGCATTTATTTATTTTTTTGAATAAATCAAGCCAGATTTCCACCTCAGCAAAAAAAATCCTGTAAAAAGACACTCCTCAACTTGGATTATAGAGTAAAACTTTATTTTTTCCAGCGTCGTTCCAGCACCGTAATTAGACGGGGGTCAGTGAGTCATGACCTGGATTATGCGATCGTAGGTTGATTTAGTCACGCATGTGTAGGTTTCAATCTAAATAAACACCTCTCTGGTTAAATTAGAGCAAAATCCTGCAAACTCTGCCTAACACTCATTTTTACATTAATCACAGTGTAAAGAAAATGAGTGTACGGTGTGTATGTAAAGCAGTGAATGATAGAAAGAAGAGCACATTACACAGGAATCAGAATGTGATGATTCTCAAATTCAGGTCCTGGGATGCTGCTCAGTTTTAATCCTCTGTCAAAAGCCTTTCGGTTTAGGGTGTCTTATGATGGATAACCTTATCCCAGATAAGTAAGACCTTTGATGCACAGGAGGGTCCAAAGTTACTTGGCTAAATCAATGCGTATCAAATTATTTTATCAATTTCAGAGCCATTATGAAATGTTTACGTGTATTTCATTAAAATCAGCCTGGATCTGCTGCTTTTGCACATTTGGAGACAGGGATTATGTTTAGAGGACAGACGGAGCCGCCTACGGTGTCTGAGCTCACCGGGTTAGTGGAAAAGGAAGACATTAAGAATTTACTTTTTCATTTGATGTTTTAGGAGAACATGACGCTATTCAGCAGCGTTTCAAATCCCATAAATTACAAATAAAATTGTGTTTTTTGTTTGTTTTATTCATTCAAAGTCAAATCACTACAACTAAACAGACTCTCACCAAATTCAACATTCAAAAACAGATAATGATGCCAGTGATGATTATGGTGTTTTGAATAGTACAGTACTCAATAGCCCATATGTGTGTAATGGGGATTTATTTAGAATCAGATATAAAAATGTTTTGATAGAAAAAGGTATTTTATTTGAAAGATGATGCATGAATCTTTATCATAACGATTAACTTAACAACAACATAATATAACTTATCTTTATGATTGTGGTATAATTGCCTCATACTCGACTATGACTATGATGTGGAATACTGAGTACTTTTGTGCTGTTCAGTATTTCTCTGTAAAAAGATGCTGGTGTTGTTTTTGCATCCTTAGCATGTTTGTACGTGTGTGTGTGTGTGTGTGTGTGCGTGTGGTGTCTTTGTACCTGTATTAATGATTTAGTTGACAATTAGATACGATCGTGGATGCGTCTGTTCTTCAAAGGAGAGGACCATCTGTTGTTGGAGCCGTTCCCACGGCAATACGTCCGTGAAGTCAAATCTACTGGGAGCCCTTTTCTACTATGTAAACAGAATTTCATCTCGGCTTTAAGTGGAGTCGTTTCAGGAAACTGCACACAGTCACGGCCACTCCGTTCCTTAGAGTGCAGCTTTTAATGCAAATTAACGTTATAAAGGTTTGTCGAGCAATCGGAAAGGTGCCCGGAGGTTTATGAAAGTGTGAGAGATATCAAAAATAAAACTTTGATTTTTTTTAATTTTTTTTTGTAGTTTGTGTTAGATGAATCTGTTTCATGTAAAAATGGGAAGAAAAACATAAGAAAAGGATCAACTAGACACAGTATAAATAAAAAAAGTAATGATACTCTACTCTGTAACCAATAATAGAGGAAACTATTCACTATACTATGCATTTAATTAAGTCCGCCACTTTTGCTTTTGATAATTTCTTCGACATCCTCATTTACTTAAGAAAGGAAAAGCCCAAACAAACAAACAAAAACAAAACTCTTTCCTCTTGTCATGGTTTCAGCCAATCGTAGACCTGCTGATCAAGGTTGATGCACAGTATGTAAACTTGTTACTGAGCATGAGACGGCACAATTATCCCAGATTACTTAATCGTTGATCTAATCAGCTTCTCAGTGTGGGTTCACAGAAACAAAATTTCCAAATTGAATTCACTTTTCTCCGTTTTTATGATGGAATGCAGTTGGGAGTGTGTCATGAAAGTTGCAAAGGTTTGAGTTTGTTCCTAAGAAATGCATCCAGTGTGACAAACATGTAGCCCCGTGCTGCTCCGTTTTTATCACAATCTCATCTTCGTCGCATGTTAATATCAAGATGTAACTCCCTGAATACAGAGTAGGAGGCTAGCAGGTGCTGGCCAATCAGAGCACAGCAGGCTAGTTTAGTGGTGACCTTAAGGAGAGTCGCGAAAACAATTTACGTTGACACGCCACAGAGGTGTTGCTGCAGGACAGTGAAAAATTACATCATAATACCGGTTTTTGCATAATGTTTGAAAATTGATTGGACGTGCGTAATAATGCATGGTAACTTCAGAAAGACGTAGTGAGGACTTTCAGTGATGAAGAGGGGCAATGAAGATGTGAATAAATGGTTTATCTTCCATTATCTTGGTCAGACACAATTACAATCTTATTGAAGTTCTCTCCTTCCAAGCATGCTCTTTATTAAAAGTTCCCATTGTAATCCCCGCGGAGCAATGTCCCTCCTATACGTCATATATATTACACATTACGCATAACGGATGGGGCATAATGCAAATATCCATATTTTTATGTTGAGTTTTGAACAAAAAGTTCTGTAATTTATGTCTCCGTGCTTGCAGAAATCGTCTTTATAAACCTTGTGGGCGCAGAAGTGTTCACATTTAAGTGAAATCCCGTGAGGTGATCGTCCCGCCCGCTCCGTCTCTATTAAAGAACGCAGCAGAGAGAGAGACCTACATGCTGCCCCTTTTTCACAGACAGCAGAGGTCAAAGTAGTCCTCTTTGCAAAAATGTCTCCGCTCCCCTTTTTTTTCTTTTTTTTTTTCCTTCCTGTGATACTCTCAGATGATTAGTACATAGTGTCCCAGCCCACTTATTACACTGCCAGCCACAGGGATACGCTCCAATAATTCCTCAACAGGAAATAGCTGCTTCCCCTGCATTCTAACAGCCTCGGTTTAGCTCCTTAGCATGCCTGCCCGTGTTTAACGACGGAGGTTCTCATTAAGACATTTGAGCTGGGTACATCCATTTAAGCATCTGTATCAATGCAGCTGGGGGTCTAAAAGTGGATCCGGATGCGCGACTTGAGGTCATTTATTTGATTGACGCGACACAGTGACACGCAAAGTGCACACTTTCGGTAAAAATGAAATCTCATCTGCGTTTGCGAGTTATGGAATTTATATTTTTGAGGAATGTAAGTAGAAGAAGAAAGTCCTTCTATTAAAACCGAGTCAATAACTCGCACAAGTGCTACGGCACCTTAGGGTAATATCACACCACATGAAAAAACATAAGTGGATATTTATTGAATTGCTGTCACTAGCTCCTATTTCTGTTAAAAGTATTATGGAAAGACTATAGAAACAGCAAGATTGATTTGAGGATGCGGCTCTCTTTAAATTATTCTGCTTGTTATTAATCACATGGACGGACAGACAGACAGAGGAGTAATTACTTGTGTGTGACTTAATCGGTGTACTTTGACCTTGATGACAGGAAATGTGAAATCTCATTCATGCGCCGTCTCTTCGGAAACCAGATGGCTCGTGGGAGTCGGTACTATAAAGTGAGAGTTGAGAGAATCTCACCTGCTGCCTAGGTGGGGGAACACTTACACCGGCTGTAATGAATAGTCAATGAATGCCATTCACTCTCCTGAGATTCTTGACATTAATGTCAGAGAAAAGCCATGAAGTGGGGCGTGTTTGCCCAAGAACGGCAGCATGCGGTCGTTATATTGTGCATGTCTGAGGCAAAATGGGGAGACGAGCCTGAAATGCAACTCAGTGTCATGGAATGATGCTAAATGGTTAAAAGGCTTATTCTATAATATTTGTAGAGGGATGGATGGATGGATGGATGATAGATGGATGGATGGATGGATGATAGATGGATAGATGGATAGATGAATGGATGATGGACACCTGGATGGATGATAGATAGATAGATAGATAGATAGATAGATAGATAGATAGATAGATAGATAGATAGATAGATAGACGCCTGGATGGATGGACGGATGATAGATAGATAGATAGATAGATAGATAGATAGATGATGGACGCCTGGATGGATGGATGGATGGATAGATAGATAGATAGATAGATAGATAGATAGATAGATAGATAGATGAATGGATGATGGACGCCTGGATGGATGATAGATAGATAGATAGATAGATAGATAGATAGATAGATAGATAGATAGATAGATAGATAGATAGATAGATGATGGACGCCTGGATGGACGGATGGATGGATAGATAGATAGATAGATAGATAGATAGATAGATAGATAGATAGATAGATAGATAGATAGATAGATATA
>OMNV01012772.1:4077-15404 GCA_900303265.1 Brotula barbata
CATGGTATATATATATATATATATATATATATAACAGGAAGGACAGGACAGAGAGAGGTGATGAATGCAGCAATGTGTTTTAACCAGGTTTTAACCATAGATCTGACTATGTTATGACATTTGCTCAGAGCAATGTTTCATTTAGTGTTTTACATGTTTTTATCATTAATCAATATACAGTATAATATTTATGTTGTTGATTCAAACACTAAATGTTTTTCTGCTCCAAATCTATACTCAGCTCACTGGAAGTCGACATTGTTTGTTAGTAAACTGCTTTTCATTACTGCTAATTTGATCATGTAAATGGAAGATGGGAAGTATTGCATGAACTCTGTTAATGTGTGTTAACATTAATAGTTTTAACTCTGGAGACTGTACACTGGCACAGGGTTGATCCATAATCAAGTTGACACACATGTTCTGATACCCCTGATCATTTTTACTTGTGTGTAAAAATGATCACACCTGATCATAAAGGCAAGAAGTCTGAGTCTGATGAGACTCAAGTGATATATCTACCACAGGTCCTCATGTTCAGACATTCATTGTGGAAGTTGATGAGCTTGGTGTGGAGTGTTGATATGAGCTGACACAGGTTAGTTACCGCTCATCAGTATATCAAACCTGATTCTTCAGTGTTGATGAGTCATGTCCAACAATCCTCTGCTCATTACCTCTGTGAATATCTCAGCATTTAATTCCTATTTCCCCCATGCTTGGTATTGTGGGAGTAGCCCTGGCCCTCTCTCCTCTCCACCACTCAGTTATATAAGCCTTCAGTTTCACTTTGTCTTAACCTACTGGCCCGTGGTTGTGTGGTTGACTGCTATGGGTTGTGCCTTACCACTCTCACTTCAGACTCACTCCACCGGAGCTGAATCTGAAAGGCATTGAGGCTTTTCTCCTGGGTATAAGCCAAGTCAACTGTGATGAGCATTAATAACATTGTACTAATGAATTAAACACGTGCACAAACTTATTTTCATGTTTCATGTAAATCCTGAAAGATAAAAGATTTGTTTGCTTTTGTTTGAAATTACATCCTTTAAATATAATATAATATAATATAATATAATATAATATAATATAATATAATATAATATAATATAATATAATATATTTAAAAAATACATTCCATGACTGCTTCCTTTTTTCTGAATCAACAGACAACAGAGCAGATGCAGTGCTTCACTGCTCTTGTTTGCCATCCGTGCTCATCCAGCCACAACATCTGCTCCTGTCTTTAGGTCATCACTGCATGCCTGAAGGACTGAACTGACTGAGGGGTTAGCATAAGGCCTCATCTAAGACAACCTGTGATGCAGTGGAAAACTACTGAAGACACTTGTCTTTTTGAGGTTCACCTTGTTGCAACACAAAATCAGAACAGTGAAGTGCCCCATTTTCTATATTAGCGGATTGTGTTTTTGATTTTATGTTTGGTGGAAGAATGTATGAATGACTGAAGAAAGCATGGAGCCAGCTGCTCAGCTTTTTGATGAAGCTTTAAGAGGATTGTCTCTTATAGCAGTATTCTTGCACTGCTCACTGTCAGGTTGCTGGTGTATAAAACCACAGCTGCCATACACACGACTTAAACTTAGATTTGATCAGATTTTGGCTTCAGGCTGTAGCTGCAGGTTTCCCCTTCTCACTGTAGTTGTTTGCCTCCTCCAATTCCTTCCACTCTTCCTCTTGAGTAAATGCTGTGCCTTATTTTTAGTAAGCATATTAACACGTGCAATCAACTCTGTTCTCATTTCTCTGTGGTGCCTCTTTGGGTGTTTATCACAGTAAAGCTGTATTGTGAGACTTAATATGAATTAGTATTTTTGTAGTCACAGGGTTGATTTAATTCTATCTTGTACTGTGCCCCAGAAGTACAAATATAATTTCAGTAAAAGATAAAATATATGGTATTTTGTGATACATATTTATAAATGGTCCAAAAACATTTAATTTAGTTACAAAAGAAGTTAAGGACAAACAAAACATGGCTAAGAACTGAAAAAAGGCAAAAATTCCTAGAGGAGTGAAATACTTGCAATATGATTTGTCTCTTGTTTCCTCTGTGTTAATGAGAACCAGCGCTTGTTTTGCACAGCATAGTGAGTCATCTCTGCCTACATGTAGCTTTTCATTCTGCAAAGTTTATTTTTAGGTCATCTATCACAAAAAAAAAAGAAATGCAGAAATCTGAGGAATGGTTTTATTTATATTATGTTATTGGTGAGACTTGGTAATGTGATGCTAGACACTAGATATACAAACTGTTTGTGTGTGTGTGTGTATGTAAGTGTTTTTCACAAAATGCTTTTTTATGACTCCTGCCATCTTATCTGGGGACCGAAATATAAAACAATGAGACATGGGTGTGGAATATCAGTGTTGTTACTGTAAGCCTGAATGAGTCATACATACATATCCCACTTTCTTCTCCGATCGACAGGCATTCTCCCCTCTCCTCCATTTGTTGCCATTATCACTGCTACCTCACGTTTTACAGCACTGTGTTTTCATTCTCAAATTCCCCTTCAAACATCTTATTCCCTCGGCTCACTTATTTCTGAATTCATTGTCTTTCCTTTTTCATTTTTACGTTTTAATACTCACACAAAGAATCTCTCTATCTGATTTTCTCCTCTCCTCTACCTCCTACACATACTGATTTCCTTCTTCTGTCTGATAAATCTCTCTTATGCCCCCTCTTGTCTCTCTGTGTGACTGCATTCTGGCTGATATTGCATTTCTTGGTTCAGATTTTGGATTACACATTATTTTCTGCTTGTTCTCTCACACTTTATTTAATTATTTAAATTTATCTCGAATAATATCTCGAATAGTATTTATTTCAACCAATACTTTCTCTTAGTCTTAGTCTTTAACTTATTTATTGTAGGTGTTTATAATAAATTTTGTTCAAGGTTAGGATTCAATTTGATCATATTATTGCATTCTATACAAGACACAATCCCTTTTTTATTCATTTTCATGCAAATGCATTTAAATCAGTGAGATCATGCTTGATGTGTACATCTATGACTCATCATGTTTTTTTTGCATCCATTTGGTATCTTTTCAATGTAAAGACACATGAAGCATTGTGGACAATTAGGTACACTAATAAAGTTTATAATGATACTATTATGTCACTCTAATGTGTTACAATACTGTCCCAAATATTGGCTAATTTAGTGCTGTGCTTTTATCTATCGTGCTGCTGGGGATGATGCTTGCCTCTTCTGATGCAATGTGGTTCAGTATTGTCAGCCAGCTATAATGAAGGCCTGATCTGACCTTCATTATAGCCTTGCAGCTCTTGTGCATATGGCTCACCTTTTTTCTATTCATCCAGATTTTGAATACTTTCTATATACATTAATGATTGACCGTTGCACACTAGTAATCTTTGTTCTGTACTTTAGTAAACACGCATATGCATCAATCTCTTCTATTTATCTCCCTCTCTCATAAACATTTTCATTATGGTGTGTGATGTCCACAGAGACAGTGATCAAGGTGTGTGCTTGTCTGCAGTAACACAGCCAGAAATTAAAAGATCAATGGACAAGTCATAGTTTTATGCCTTTACTTTGCGTGGAAAGTAGAACAGGCTCATATAAAACCATTGCAGATGTCCCCAATGTGAGATTCTCTGCAGACCAGCAATCTCGTCTATTATTCAGACTATATGTTCTTAGAAAATGGACCATGGCCTTCTGTGGCAAGCAGGGACCTGCAATGCACTACTCTACAAGGCATATGTAGCACTGCTTGGTGCACTTTCAGCACAGCATGACTAATATGGAAGTAAAAATAGAAATTATGCAGTGCTTCAGTGTTACACCTATGCTGACCTATGAAAATCAATGGAAAGTGTGGATAATCAATAACTCCTTAGGTTTGGTAGTTTTGACTGGTATAGACAGGGTTGTCTCCATCTCAGCTGTATCAGGATAGATTTACCTCCTTGTCTTTCTTTCTTCAGCATATAATTGTTTCCGTATGTATCACACCGGATTTGAATACAACTGATATTGTTTTACCCATCCACATGTGCTTTTTCTGTCTGGAAGAGTAGACATTTTAATTTCCGCAGGCAAAGCAAATGTATGGCAGACACAGACAGCTGGTGTATCTGTAGTGTGTCTGTGTGTGTGTGTGTGTGTGTGTGTGTGTGTGTGTAAGAGAGAGAGAGAGAGAGAGAGAATGTGCTAATCTAATACAAGGTTATGCACTGTAGTTTTGCCTGCATCTGACAGCTGTGTGTGTCTATGTGTCGCTGACGGTGGAGAACAAAGGAAAGACAGCAAAATCTCCCCCTTGTGGCGAAATTTGGTACCTACCCGCTATTTCTTTTTTTGGTTGTATGTGTGTCTGTGTGTCAGTGCACTTAATGATTTAACGTGTTCCCACTCTCTACTGTGTGTTACTGTATTGATTGGTAATATTATTGAGTTGCTGCAGCTGTAGCTGGTCCATGAATAGCAAGTATTGGCCCATTTTCTGCTCTGACTAAACCCAACATGGTCCATGCCCTCTGCCCTCCTGTGAATTTTGATGAACCAATCTCGAATACATATGCCTGATTATGAAGCTTAATAATTTCAAATCCTTTCAAAAATAGATAATGGTCAGAGACAGGAAGCAGCAATGAATAAGAGTGTATGTGTACACTACGTGTGTCCTTTGCTTGCATCACTGTTACCATAGATACCAAAAGGGGGGTAGTGAATCTATTATGGCTGCCCCCCGTGAAAGCAGAAATCTATTGCTGCTTCCCTTGTCACTAGGCACAATGTTCCAATCAGGGTGTCCAGTACAGTCTCGTTCACTCTCACCGACCAATCAGTTTGCCATACTGCTCGTGCTGTAACCAAACCTTACTGAACAAGCCTCACAGTGCTTACGTTGTTTTTTCAAAGGAAACCAGACGAGATTTTGTGTTTTTTTCAGTCTATGTTAGATATATTTAATACATCTGAACTAAATGATACACATCATTGTCTCAAAGATCTACATCGATATGATTGAAATCTATGGCATTCTGACATCCCTTTTCTTTGTCTCCCTCTCTCTTTTTCTCTCATGACTGAATGAGACACACCCAAGAACGTGTGAATAATAATCTCTGAATAAGGTTTGCATCAGCTTGTTTGTGTCTCAAATGTTCCTCCCTGCAGTTGAACTCAAAACCCAGGGACTGAAATGTGTGATTTTGATACATTCGTTGAAAATCACTGCTTCAAAAACATCACCTTACTATTTGAGTTGTAGATTATCGTTTAAATGTTGTTAATATGCCCTCATAGTGTAGATGTGGCTGGAAGATTGTACAGAAGTGTAGGGAGTATCATATAGATCATTAAATAAGAGTGTGTGCAGTGACAACATTCTACAACTTGTCATTCAACAATCTGCTTGACAGCAATGCAGTTTTTTGTGTTTCTGTTGTTTTACAGTAAACTAACTAATATCCGTTTGATTGTTGTGCTTTGATATATCATTCTATGGGGCTTTTTCTTGTTTTACCAGAGGTGTGTATGTATGAGTGTTCGGCAGATATAATATTGCTGCATCCTGTTTTCATCTTCCTCTTGCACATGTTTCTGTGGACCTGCTGTTGTCCTACTTATTGCGGAAACCAGTGCAAGCATCCACATTTGAACTTGAACATCAATGATTATGTGGTCTCTCTGTCCCTACCTGTCCATCTGTCTCTCACATTATATTACATATTAGATCTGCCTGTGCGTGTCGTAGGCTATGGAAGATGTAGGATGTAGGCTCTTCAGTGGTTTGATTTCTCCTTTTCTTTGTTCTTTCTTATATGACATAAAAAATAAGCTTTATTATGCTCATTCATATTTAGCTGTAAGGTAGACCAAGACATACATAGCAACACTACAGCTGGCACAGAGTAGAAGAGCTGGTGGCAGAAGAACTGGTATTAACAACAGACGTGGCAACTTTGCATTGTATAAATGAGTAAATAAGCTTGTTGTCTGTTTTCCCCTTGTGCCCCGATTAGCTGAACTCCCCATACACAAACAACACTGTGTGATATCAATCAATGTGGTCACATGTAGCAGGATCTAATGTGTGGACTGCAGGAGTTGGGTGGCTCATCCCCAGAGGCACGGCCCAGGGAGTGCTGTGCATCCTTGAGTGAAAAGGTCAGCCTCACTGTGGGGGTGGAAAGATAGAAAGGCGCTGTTGTAAAAGGGATTCTGTCAGTGTGAATATGCTGATGTAGAACTACATTACCAATGCATGAGCAGCCCCGCTGCAACCATGGTGTGGTGTGAGAGGTTTGTGTTTTCTTTTGTGCTTGTGTGCTTGAGCCTGTCTCTATGCTGTGCTTTCATCGATTTAATGAGGACAAAACGCCAGTGAGAAAATCCCATATCTGAACAATATACAGTGGAAGTTGATAGGAAATCCAGTCCGTTTAGCTGCAGTATTATTGACTTCCTCCAGAAAGTAACACATGGCCTTGTTCACTGGTGTGTCTTTCCTATGTATGTCAGCATGCACACATGCATCATGTCTGCACCACAGATGGTGTTGCTATGGAGACAAGTGAAGTGCAGAAGGAGGAGAGGAGAGGGGGGAGAGGCTCGCCTTGAAGCATGTTCAGATAACACCCTTCCCCCATTGACACAATGCTTTTACATACAGAAGATGAACAGTATGGTGCACACTCATACACACACATTTAGGCACAGGTGCAAATACTACTCATGATAATGCAAAGGAATATCATAAAATCAGTATCACATAGGTACAAAATAGTATTCTGGCTATATGTAATATCCCTTTAATAATGCAGTGACCACACCCACAGCACTGCTGATTCTGCCCAAGCCCACCCCTCCCCCACTCTCTCCCCTCCCACACATACACACACACAAACACACACCTGCTACTCACTCTTCCCCTGGGTTTACACTGCCATTTCTTCTTGAAGCTACACATTGGGTAAACCACAGACTAGGAAGACATGGAGTTCAGGCATTCCTGTGTTCAGGCAATATTTATTGTGTATTTTGCATAACCACCACTTAAACACTATTAAGTATTCAGCAAATGCAATCATCATGTCCCCAGCAAATGTGGCTTTCTTCAGTGCACACAGAATTTATTAAGATTGAAACATTGTCTTCCCACTCAACTTTGCAGTCCTAACACATTTGACATATATTGTGTTTATGCCCGTCCCCTGTGTATTTGTGCAGTGTCATTTATTGTTTCTAAAATAATCTGTCAATATTTTAATTGTTTCATTGACCGATGTGCAGATTCTCCCCAGAGAAATAGAGAAATGTCTAATTAGCATTTATGTTCCTATGCATGTCATTTATCCTCCATGTTTTCTCGTGGGCATACTCAGTAGTAGGGCCTCACTGTTCTCATAGTACTTCAACATCCAAGATCATACATAAATGTGTGACTTGGAGGATCATGGTTTACTGATGAATTGAAACTTTCAGCTGTTTAGTTATATCTTAGAGTGTGATGACTGCTTGGAATGCAGGTCTGAATAGCATTTTATTTTTTGGCTTATGAAAAAACCTACTTGTACTGTGTGTATGTGCGTGTGTGTTTAAACAATATAAATGTACATTTTTGATCAATGTTTTCCCACAGGAATTGTTGCCATACAAGATGAAAATTTCACAAATGCCATTGTTGCCCTTGGTGTTACTGTTATTGCATTTGGGGGAAGTGACTGTAGCTCAGCGTGTTGTGGTTATGAATGTTTTCAAATCAAATCATGTTTCCAGTGGACTGGAAATAGGACATGAGTTTGTGAATCCAGAGTTTAATCCTGGATTACAATGGGTGGTGTTTGCAAGCATTTCTCTGTGTGTGGTAACACCAAAATATGCAAAAGCATGCAGATACCTCTCCTGTGCCCATTGATTGACCAAAACAATAGGTTCCTGTTGATTTTGATGACTGTGTCCAAGGCAATATTACATGGAGAAATGGGGAAGGCAGGAGAGATGAGGTGCAGTGAGATATAAATTTGCATCTATTGTGTATTTTCTTTAAATGTGTCAAAATGTATGTTGCATACATACAGACCTAAAAGTGGGTAAAAAGGATGGGATTATACCAATAATTATTTCCATATATATACATATTTATATATATACACATACACAGTATATAATAGTAGAACAATGAACAATATTAGCCAAACACATGAGATAAGGTTCCTAAAACTGTAAGAATATTTATGCCTAAAAATGGGAGATATGTTAACCACTGCAAAAATACTTTTTTGTTTAATATATTTATAAATGCTGCTTTGTGTAGTATCTGCAATTGTTGCACACTTTAGACCACATTTCAATACAGAGAAGAGCTAAGCAGTCTTGCTTTCCATTCAATGCTGTGTGACTCACTCACTCACTCACTCACTCACTCACTCACACAAAGCCGAAAGGATAACAAATAAAACAATCTGTAGGACAGAATGACGCCCTCTAATACGCTGTCCATGGTTCTGAAAAGTCATTTGAGACACTTTGTGAATACAATGCGCTTTTTTTTCCTCACACATAAGTATATTGTTCAATAGCAGTCTGTGTGGAGAGCATGTACACATGTATATATATATATATATTTACTATTTATTTCCGTCTCGATCTTGTAAATTATGAGTTCTGTGCAAACATGGAGCAAAAATCACATTTTCAGTGATTTCTGCACGTTCCCTTTCATACCACTTGGCGCCGCTGTTGGTCCATCAGACCAAGCGTCGCTGTATGACGAAACCCCTCCCGTTTAAGACGATAGAGACATTTCTTCAGCCTTTGTTGTATAGAAACATCGGTGACGGGCACAGACGCGTTGATCTTTTCCGTCCAGAAGCTCACTTCAGCTGATATTTTCCACACTGGCCAAAATATTGGATTTATGATAAGTTCATACTGGAAAGTAATATGTCTTCTCATTTTCGATGGAGCTCATTTGGGATTTATATGGGTCTTTTTCTACTGGTTTGTTGTTGGGAAGCCGTTTCTGGCCAGCTCTCTTATTCCGTCTCAGAAGAGGTAAACCCAGGCACTTCTGTTGGAAACATCGCTAAGGATTTAAACCTTAATGTGCAGGATTTGGAATCACGTGGATTTCACATTGTTACTGGGTCAAAGAAGAATTTCTTCGAGGTAAATCTGAAGACCGGTGCTCTTTATGTCAGTGAGAGGATAGACAGAGAGGAGCTTTGTGCCGAGGAAACGAAATGTTCACTAAATGTGGAGGCCGTGATTAATAATCCTTTGATGCTTTATCGGTTTGATATCGACGTATTAGATGTAAACGATAATTCCCCATTGTTCACTACCGATTTACAACATTTATATATCGCAGAGAGTTCTTTACCGGGTGTAAAATTTGCTCTGTCAGAAGCAAGTGATGCAGATGTTGCAAAAAATGGACTCAGTACTTACAAATTAAGCCAGAATGAATATTTTTCTTTGGAAGTGCATAAGGCAGGAGAAGGTTGTTGCTGCTGAGTTGGTGCTGCAGAAAGCGTTAGACCGAGAGAAACAGCCTGTTCTTACTCTGACTCTGACCGCTGTAGATGGAGGGAGTCCTCCAAAATCGGGCACCTCACAGATCATTATTAATGTATTAGACAATAATGATAATATTCCAATATTCAGCGAATCCTTGTACAAGGCGAAAATATCAGAAAACACACCACTGGGCACAATAGTCCTTGCTGTTAAAGCCACTGATGCAGATGAAGGCCTGAACAGTAAGATTGTGTATTCTCTGCGAAGCAAAGATCAAGACCGCGTACTTGATATTTTTGAAATTGACAGTGAAACAGGAATGATTAAGGTAAAAGGAAATATAGACTTTGAAGAAAGAAAGGCGTTTGAGATACGTGTAGAGGCCAGTGACAAAGGCCAGCCTCCGATGTCCTCTCACTGTAAAGTTTTAGTGGAGGTGATGGATATGAATGACAACATTCCTGAGATCACAGTGACGTCACTCTTGAAGACAGTGACAGAGGACGCTAAAGTAGGTACTGCTGTAGCTCTTGTGTCAGTGTTGGATAAAGATGGTGGTAGAAACGGTGTAGTACAAGCTGTTATTGGAAACGATTCTCCTTTTAAATTGGACACAAATTATAAAAACTATTATTCGTTGGTAGTTAATGGTCCACTAGATAGAGAAACTGAGGACAAATACAATGTTACTATCATAGCAATAGATGCAGGCAATCCGCCTCTCTCCAGCACAAATATCATTACAGTTCAGGTTTCTGACATTAATGACAATGAACCTCGTTTTTCGGAGCCGCTGACGAATATTTATGTGAAAGAGAACAGCGCAGTAGGAGAGGTTATTAAAAAGGTCACAGCGGCTGATGCAGACATCCATGAAAATGGTCAGGTGAGCTACTCCTTTATAGAAAGTAAGAGTAACTCAGTGCCTCTGTCCACAATGGTGAACATCAACTCAGAGACTGGAGAGATAATCAGTCTGCAGTCTTTTAACTACGAGGAGACAAAAACATTCCAGTTTAAAGTCCAGGCCACAGACTCTGGGGTTCCTCCTCTCAGCAGCAACGTGACCGTCAGCGTTTTTATCCTGGATGAGAATGACAACAATCCCACGGTTCTGGCTCCTTATTCTGAGCACGGCTCCGTTAACAGTGAGAACATTCCCTATACTGCTGAGGCGGGATACTTTGTGGCAAAGATCCGGGCTGTAGACGCGGACTCTGGCTACAATGCTCTGCTTTCTTATCATCTGACTGAACCCAAAGGAACCAACCTGTTCCGGATCGGAACTAGCACCGGCGAGATCCGGACTAAGAGGAGAATGAGTGACAATGACCTGAAAAGTCACCCGTTGGTGGTGTTGGTGTGTGATAATGGAGAACCCTCCCTGTCAGCTACTGTGTCTATTGATGTAGTGGTGGTTGAAGGCACAGCTGACATCCAGACTCCGTTCAGACATGTGCCCATAAAGGAGGAGAGCTTCTCTGATCTGAACCTCTATCTGCTGATCTCCATTGTGTCGGTGTCGGTCATCTTTCTGCTGAGTCTCATCAGTTTAATAGCTGTGAAATGCCACAGGACAGACGGCAGTTTCAGCAGGTACAGCGCCCCAATGATCACCACCCACCCTGACGGGAGCTGGTCTTACTCTAAATCCACCCAGCAGTATGACGTGTGTTTCAGCTCAGACACGCTGAAGAGTGACGTAGTGGTTTTCCCCGCTCCGTTTCCGCCTGTAGATGGTGAACTGATCAGTATTAACGGAGGGGACACTTTTACCCGGACTCAGACTTTACC
>OMNV01012774.1:7742-44179 GCA_900303265.1 Brotula barbata
GAAGAAAAGCCTGGTTGGAATGCATTTACAACCAAATTGGAATGATTTATTTTTCATTTAAGTCACTGCACAACCGTAATAATCTGTTATAGCAAAAAGGAACAAATATTTACAATAAGAATAAGAATAAGAATAAGAATAAGAATAAGAATAAGAATAAGAGTAAGATAAGAATAAGAATAAGAATAAGAATAAAAAGTAAATGGTAATAATAGTACATTAGCTAATATAACTATTGGCTCCAAAATAAAAGACATTTTTATTTTCTGATTTTTAACACATAAGGTGTATGGGTATATTTTTGGTGCAATAAGTACATATCAATGCATCAATGAAAAATAACAAACCATCCTCAAACATAAGGGAGATCAAAGGTATCCATTGTGCTCCCATACAATCAACTGCAGCGCCCCCTTCTGTCTGGTCAAAAGCCACAGGAGAGGAGAGACTCTTTTAACTCTGAGCCAGTGTGTGAGGTGATACAGTATGACTCAGGTCTATGAAGTCAGGGCAGGTTTACACAGAGATCAAAGGATTCAAGAACAAGGCAGAGAACGTGTGGGCAGGCACACAGAATCCACTGAGAGGCAGGGAGCTCATCAGAGTGCTGATAAGTCTCTAAATAAACTGTAAACAACGTTAGATGCCGCAGCACCTCGGCGTGGCGACGTGACAGATTCTGGGGACGCATGCATGTGTGTGATCTGCGGGTCCATCATATTACCGGACAGTGTCAGAATCCTCAGCACGCAATCTGTCCATCAGCTGCAGTGATTCTGGCAGTGTGTCCTTGAGCCAGAGATGAAAACCCACATGTAAGCTGGCATTGAAGAAAGTACATTTTCTGACAAAGATACAATGTGATCAGCAAAGAAAAACTGAATGTTGTATTTATGGTTCTTTTCAAAGTCTCCCACATTAAAGGTGCAGACTTTTATTGATCTACTGTAATGTTTCATTTAGTAGAGCACCATAACATTTTACTTTGCTCGCCCTAAGCCAAGACTGGATAAGATAAGACGCTGGGCACTAACAGTAAATATAGTCTAATAAGACCTCTCCTCCTCGCCTCCATCTCTACATCTTCCTCGCCTTAGAAAGACCCCAGATGTGCAATTACACATAACAGGTGCTCGTCATCCCAGACCCAGCAACCTGGCCACATAATGAGATAAGATGGGACGTGCTCCTCATCATCAAAGCATCAAAATTTGGTATATTTGAGATTTGGGCACACTGTGTTCTTACCTTAGAGCTTTTGAAAGACAAAATGGAGTCCACATCAGGAGTGAAAAGATGCTGTGATTCCTTTCATGTATCTGGACCAAAAAAGTGAACTTTGAAGATAGTTAGTGGTGTCAGTTGCTGTGGCGATAGTTATGTGGCATGGAGGCGCCATAACTTACACATAAAAGCAAGTTCAAGGTAAAAATGAACAAGTTGAACAATCAACCAGAACAAATAACTATACATCTTTTTTCCTGAATATACTAAATGTGACTTCTTCTTCCATGTGTGTTGTGTTGGGATGAAAGAACCCAACGTTACACACGCAAAGATACACATAAACACTCACCCGTACACACACATGCTTTTCTCTTTTTTTCCGATGGTGGTGTTAATTAGAGTGGTGCATAAATGAAGGCAGATGTACTTCACCTCATTCTTAGGGTCAATTAGCTGTGACAGCAAGAGCTACACAATCCTAAGACCCAATTAATGGGAGGATTTACTTATTATCACACTGAATGAATATAATTATAGTGAAATATGCAATGTTATTGTTAAGCGCTGGGTGACAGATGTGGGGTCTATACCTTTAGACTCTGCTGTGAGTGTTAATTATATTATTGGAGTTATTTTAAGGTTACTTTATTCATAATTTGTGGAATCCGTCATTGGTATCGGTGTTGTTACCAACCAGTATTTCTACCTGTAATAGTGAACTGTTATTTCTATATATTTATAAAACCTCTGTGCTCCCCATAATTGCCCCTCTCTTCACAAAGTCATATTTTGCAGTCAAACATTGCTAGAAACTACAGAGCTTTGTTTTCAATTGTAGTAGTTTCTAAAAGTACCACATATATAAAATGATGTCAGTGCAGTTTGAATAAGCTTTAAGAGAAATTAGAGATGCTATGCTAAAATTCTATCATAGATTTTAAGGGATTTATTCAGAGGCGGATTCATGAATTTTCAAGCAATTGAGGGATTTTTTGGGAAGGCTTATCGTGTTATTAATGAGTTTTATTTTGAAGGGACTGAATAACTTGGGAGCTTATACCTGTTAAACTCTAAGGTGACCACAAATGGATCTATCTTCATAAAAACTTCACTTTGAATGAAAAGCCCAAAGTTACCAAATATATCAGGATGCATTCTGGGTAAAACTTCTAATACTATACATCCAAAAAAAATGGTACTATTTTGAGCAAAATGTTGACATATTTTGAGGGAATTAATATTACTATTATGGATTCTAGATATGTTTTTAAATCACAACTTCAATAGAAATTTGAACTTTTGGTATCCAGTGAGTGGTTTTTAAGAGGTTGATCTCTGAAATGGGAAAAACGTGTACTTCCACAACTTAGTCAGTCATAATTAATTAATAATCCATTGTAAATGTAGCCGCAATCTAATCTCCGAAGTCTCACAGATATTGACTCCCTGCAGGAAATACAAACCGCTGACGAGGGCGTACTTAGCACAGGATGACAGTCAGACCATATGGCCAGATTGATCACTAGCATGTGTAATCAAAGGGTTGTACAGGATGGAAACACCCAGCAGCACACGGTTCAAGGTAGCTACAAGGCCAAATAAATGCCTCGGGCCTGTAAATTCACACGTTGGCAGAGGGTGAAGAAGAGATGAGAAAAGCACCCCGAGGACGTACACAAACTATCAGTGTGAACACACAGCACTTTGACATCTCACACGCACAGACGCAGTGTAAATCTTCGGCTGAATCTGGGTTGAATACATGTTGCTGGACTATAAAAAGACATGTGACTTGATGTGAAAATGTCTAAAAGATGATGTCTCAGTACGTTTCTTGCACAGAGGACATTTCTTATATTTTATATTTGTATTTATATTTTTATCCACACATATATTTTCTCCACACACACACATTTACCGCATGATTTAATCATGCACTGCTCCGCATTTGGTGACCTTCACAAACTACATCAGTTGCAATAACAATCAAAATATCATTGGGTTTATTCGTGTTCAGCATAAACTGGGTACAAATTTTCCACTTTATTCTAAACAGGGACCAAGCAGTGACTCAGACAGAAAGAGAATCCGGCTAATTAAAGTGACTACAACAGTCATCAGCACCACACTTTTCTTTTAGCTCTGACACCCTCCTTCTCACTCTCTCTCTCTCTCTTTCACACACACAGGCACACACACACACACACACACACGCACGTATACATGCACGCCTAGCACAGTCAAGTTCGCCTGAGCTGCGACCATGTATGAAACAGCTATAATATGCCATCTCTCTCAAGCTGCCATAGTTCAGGTTGCATAGGAAAGATTCTAATAATAGATCCCGAATCAATGGACACACACACTAACCTTGGCTTGACTTTACAGGTCTGCTATGCAATATCTCTGCAATACATCACAAAAACATCCACAGCATTTCTCAGCAGGTCCTGGATCATATGTATTGTTATGATGGGTGAGTGTGTGAGTGTGTGTGTGTGTGTGTGTCCTCTGTCCAGTGGTGTAAATCAAAGTGCCAGATACCTGGAAAAGTGAGGATGCAGCAGAGGAGGACACCTCTATTTTTGGTGACAGGACTCCCACAGTGTCCCAGGGGAGTGGGCTGCTGTGGGCTCTCCTCCTCAGATGGCAGTGGAGAAACCATCTGGGAGTCACTTACACAGAAGAGAACACATCAACATTCATATGTCAATCCTTACAACTAACAAGAGAGAAGATCCACAGTTTATAGCAGGAAATACTCTTAGTGTTTTACTCTCTGAAAAATTAGAACCCCTTCATGTCGTCAGTGTGCTGAGTCGCAGGTTCACTGCACACTGTACTTCTTTTTGCCCTAAAAACTGAGTGACCTCTACTGATCGCCAGTTTGAGATTGGGACTAAACATAAAAAAAGAAGTAGGCCCTGTTCTCCCAAAGCTCCGACGTCCAGGCCTTTTCTGTTCTGTTGCTGTGACAACAACAAGGACAAGAGGAGGCAACCTTGGATGCCGGACAGCTTTGTGTCGATACAACACTGGCATTCTCACGCAGGCTGTCAGCTTTGCAGTGCAACAACACTGACTCACACCTTACAGCCGCTCCGTCTGTAGTCGGATGATCTGAAATATCTGTGGTCAAACTGCTGTAATCCTGAATAAGAATTTAATCTGAGAAAAGGAGTGCAGGCTAATCCACAGCTGCTTTTTGGAAGGTGGAGAGTAAATTTCTCTGTTACTTTGATATGATCACTGTAGAGAGATTAAAGAATGAATGTTTATGTATTTTCAACGCTGGAAGCAGTTTGAGCGACGAGTGTCAGATAGAAGGAGTGCAGCAAATATACAGACGCGAGAGCCATAAATCATGATCGTTATCATTATGAAAAACATCAACACAGGTTGGTGTCCGCATTTCACATTACATATTTTGGTTTTCAACCAATGTGAAATATCTTTGTTGTGGTATTTGATAAATTGATATCTGTGTGAAAGGACCAATCTTGGCAGTGGACAGTGTAAAAGGCCAAATGAATCAATTAATGAGCTGCATTACACTGGACTTAAGTGACAGACAGACTGACAGACACACAGATCAATAGACAGACCGACAGACAGACAAACACAAAAGAAGACGGGCAGACAGACAGACAGACAGACAGACAGACAGACAGACAGACAGACAGACAGACAGACAGACAGACAGATAGATAGATAGATAGATAGATAGATAGATAGATAGATAGATAGATAGATAGATAGACACTGCAACATGACTTCCCAAAGGATGGTCCATCATCTAGGGAAGCAGAGATTTTGCGTTTAGTGCCATCTTGTGGTGAGATTCAGCGCTTTCCTGATTTAAAAACGGGGCCATATAAATATTCAGATTAATTGAATAAACAAAGACTTTACCGATATGTGTGACATTCTAAAATGCCAAAACGCGAGAAAGCGTGTTCCTTTGTTGTTTTAGTAGTTTATTATTGACGTCTAAGCCCTCCATTTTAAAATGTTCATGTAATGGTAAATTGCTGTTTCTGTGCCGTTCCTGTTTTTTTTGCGTTCAAAAGCCTACATTAAATAATACATCCCCGAGAGCTTGTTTAATCTAATTCGGATAATTACTGTAATTACTTTTCTTTTGTGGAAAGACGAATGGCTGTCAGCTACGTCTGCAATGTGGAATTTGGGCCGAGGTGATTCATGGGAAATGTAGTTTTGAAACAATCAGGCTACATGGCGTCCAGATTGAAATGAAGAGGAACAATATATGACGTTATAGTTGCCCAAGTAATTAAAAATACATGAAATAACTGACATTCTAAACGATATCACACAATCGCGAGGCCCCAGAAGTGAGAGAATGTACGGAAACTAAACGAAATTGAGTAAACTCCCAAAATGCTTTGTGAGGAACGAACGCCGCCTTGGTAGTTGTAGTTCAGAAGCGTTTCCGTGTATCTGCTCTACATTAGGTGGTGGAATCTGCTCTGCAAAGACAAACACATGTGAAATTATTGATCAGGTAGGTCAAACAGCTTATTTTGTCGCGACCCCCCTACGGAACATTCCACCACTGTGACGATATAAATTAAAATGTCCCGGTCACTCCATTTATCCTGTTGTAGCCACAGCCAGTGCGCCAAATCAGCAACTTAATGGCGATGCTTTCCTTTTGTTCGGCTAGCGTATGTGTAAAAATGCAGGACAGAAATTTTCAGAAATGTTACATATTTCAGTTGAAAACTAACTGTGGTCCACATGAATCTACGTGTTTCAACTGTGAAACGTAGCTACACGGACACGACGACACTCGACACCTCGGTATCAACTGAACTAGCTTTGGCGGCGTTACACCTTTTTGAGCTATATTTATAAATATATATAACCCGTTAGCTTCCAGCTAGGTAGCGTTAGCATCAGGCTTGTCGCAATTTCATTGTTTACATCCGGTTTTACTGGCTGATTTGCATGCTACCCAAATACTTATATGTTAAAATATCTCAATTCCTTCGGACAGGCATACGTTTTTATTTTTTCAGTGAGGAATGTTATGTTTTATTTACCGGTTAATGTATAATAAGGTGGTTACAGAGCTTAATCGTACGCAATCACAGTGTGAACAGTGTCCAACTTTGTTAGTTAACTAATATCAAAACTGTTCATTGTAACGACTCTGGTTATTTATTAAAACAAGTTTACAAAAAAGACTATATTAAACTCAAGAAGCATATAAGTGGCCTCTACCTTGTAAAATAATATTGACAATAACAAAATCCTCTACAAACTTATAGATAGGTGTTTACAATTTATTTATTTTTTGGATGTGAAATTTAGTATGTATGTAGTCACAAAACATATCTTCACACTCAGTCCATAAACAGAGGAACGGCAATCTGCACCCTTGTATGCATGTTAACACACACACACACAAAGTAAATATACCCAGTAGAATGTAAAATTGAGTGAAATCTATTTCTTATTCTACAGTGAAGTACGCATGCTGAGCACATTAGCCCTACCATACTGACTGCTAACTGATTTGTCCTTTCTGTCTCCCAGGATTGTGTGAATTTATGGAAACATGTCAAAGAAACGGGGCAGGTAGGCTCGAACAGTAACTTGGTGTATTTCAGTGTATGAAGGGATCATTGCACTTTATAAAGGCTACAACTATTTCCATTAGCATCATCTCATCTTTTAATAAACAAAAGAAGCAACCCTTAGTTTTTGAGAAGCTCAAATCAAAAAAATTTGACCTTCTAATAGGCCTTCCCAGCTTATAAATCCTTATTGTTTGGGCTGCTGCTTTTAAGCCCATTGTCCCTCTGGTTGTTGGGTAAATTCACTCTCTGATCCTGTTGAAAAAAAAAAATTCTATATGCTTTTGTAGCTCTGTGCCAAATTTTATATGGATCTTTTTATGTCCGCGCTTGCAGGAAGCGCAGCAGCGGGGAGCTGAGTGAGAGTTCAGAGTCAACCCTTTGCCCGGACCCTGACAACCTGCTGGGTCACAGGATCCAGCACACTTGGAGGGAGAAGGGTAACATGACTAAGTGGAAAGGAACAGTGCTAGAGCGCCTAACAGTTAACAGTTCCCTCTACATGGTAAAATACGACGGCTTTGATTGTGTCTACGGCATTGAGCTGTTCAAAGACAGCCGAGTTTCCAACTTGCAGGTGTTGACAGAGAAAGTTGGTGAGTTTAAGTACATTTATACATTTTTTTTGTGGATTTTTTGGTGTTTTCTAACTAATAGTAGATAGAAATCATTACATAAAAAATCAACACACCAGCTAGCAGCTTTGATACAGAAGCCTTTCATCCTTCTTACAGTGAACAATAAGATCAAAGTTCCTCCAGGAGCTGAGGAGCTGGTAGGCCGGGCGGTGGAGCATCTCTTTGAGAAGGAGGATGGTGAGAAAAATGAGTGGCGAGGCATGGTCCTGTCCAGAGCCCCTATTATGACGCACTGGTATTACATCACCTATGAGAAGGATCCCGTGCTGTATATGTATCAGCTGTGGGACGACTATAAGGATGGAGACCTTCGTGTCCTGCCTGAATCAGGTACAGAAAATGGAGATTTAGAACTTTAGGGGACAAACACAAAAGTAAAGATGACAAATTTATCCTGCCAGCTTTAGTACACCACCCATTATTCTCTTGAATGTGGCTTTTTTCACTTTGAGCTGATGATTCTGTGCTTAGTTTCCAATATCTAGTCCAATAGATGTAGACTATGTGTTTTTATTGGCGCTCACTGTGGGTCTTATCAAGACGAAACAATTCATTCCACCAAAAACTGGAGGAGACGCATAAATAACACAAGCCATCATGTTTAGTTGGAGTTAAGATTCAGCTTCTTTAAACATTTCACTATCATAAACTTGCTTTTTGTTGCCAGTGTTTAGAACCTTAAGGCACAGAACTGATTACAAGGAAAAGACTTGTATAGTCAGAATTCATTTGTCTATGTGTTTGATATGTGTTTATGTTGGTCATCACGCTCCTTTTGAACGATCATTTCTATTATCTGACTCCTCTGTGTTTATCTGTCCGTTCAGAGAACAAACACTTGCTGCCAGCAGACAGGAAGCCGGGTGAAGAGCCAGAGAGCCTTGTGGGTAAACAGGTGGAGTACGTCACAGATAACGGCCTGAAGAGAACAGGCTTAGTAATCTACCAGGTTCCAGCTAAGCCCACCGTCTACTACATTAAATATGATGACGACGTCCACATCCATGTGTATGATCTAGTGAAGACCACCTAGTACTGACTGTCTGGTGTCATCTTCAGTTACCTGTCATAGTGTTACACGTTTCCCTTTTCCTCCTGCGGGAGGCAACGTGCCGGAGATCAAATTCCTCCAGGACCTTCTGGGTTCGTGGCTCTTTGGCTTGTATTGGCATGTAGGTTTTTTTCATCATCACATTGAAGATTTCTCAGTTGCTCAACTGGTAAGTTTACTCTTAAATATGATTATTACTTTATCTCAAGTGTAAATAAAGGAGGTCAGGACCAGTTGTATACGCCAGCAGATGAAATGGAGCAGGACTTTTCTTTAGATTTAATTACATTTGTATAGTGCCACATTCATAACTCTTTGTAACATCAGACAAAGAGAATAAGCTCTTCTTATCCATACGTCTGTGTTGGAATTTTTTGCTTTCACATGTATATGCCTGCGCTATTTATTTAATCTGGGAGATCTGGCTAAGCTGCTGGTTATGTGAACATTCTTGCAAAAGCCGTCTCTGTGCTTTATGTGTGTCATTGGGTAGGCCTCAGTTTGTTGAATATCGACTTAATGTCCATTTGTTCGGTGTGCTAATTTTACCATCAGAATGAACTCTGACTTCAGTTGAATTGTAAAGGCTTTACAATGACTTACACACGATGGATATTGAACACAAATGTTTTGAAAAAGTATCATATTTCTGTTCTATTTCATCATGTAATCTGCAAGTTTTCTACATTATGAGATCGAAATAATGATGTTGATGTCATGTTGTTTGTGCTACAGAATAACCATGTACTTCAAATTGGCTCCCAACATTGTTTAGTATTTTGAACTTTATGGTTTGCCAAAATTGAAAGATGTGACTTGTATTTAGGCTGCAAAAAAATCATTGTGACTCTAAATGTGTTTTGTTCTGTAAATATAATCTGAAATTTTTATGAAACCAAAGAAAAATGCCTGTGAATCATTTTCTTGTTTGGTTATTGCTTTTCCTGTGTAGCAGTCAATGTGTGTTTATTTGTGTGAAGAGCACAACACATGAGAATAGATAAGTTACAATAACAGCTCACATTTTTATATGCGCTGGCTGAATGACTTGATTAAACAGTCACCTACATTTCAATCAATGGAAAACTAATATTTGTACTTCGATGTATTCTAAGTCTTTACAGCTCTCAGGTGTGACTGCATTATCATTGCAAAAAGCACTTGAACGCTGGAAAAGAGCTCAGCTGACCTCACTGAAAAATGTACAAACATCTGAACCAGAAGTACATCTTGTTATTGAAGTTCAAGGCAGCTGGAATTTTAGTTAGTTCAGTTTATAACTCCTCTCACCATTCACCATGTACACACACAGCTTCTTCAGCTCTTCTGTTCTGAATCATTGGTTGCCTGTTGGCTGGTACAAGTCCTCTGAGAGTCGTTCACACCGTGGGCCACGTGACTCGTTTGGCCACACGAATCATGTGAGAGGTGCTGCAATTGGAGAGAAAATGTTAGAAGCAGTTTGCGATTAAAAGCTCAACTAAAAGAAAAGTAAAGGATGTGCATCTGGAGCGAACAGCAGAGTCAATTTTGACCTTTGACAATCGATGTTGTGTGTTAAGTAAACATTAACACAGTCCGTATCATTACTTCCTCATCAGTACTCGTGCTCCTTAAAGTGAGTCGTTACAGAGGCAACATGAAGCCTGTTTGCACGGACTTCATAAACGATAACACGATAACAACATGACATTATTGGTCGTGACTGACTTAATTATGTCACATAGGCATAAATCAGCACAACCCAATCATATCAGAGAGATGACCCCTCCACAATATTTGACATCTGTCTGTAATCTGACAGGGTTTATCTTTGTCTGTTCTTCAAAGCAGTGGTGGATCTGAGCACTGCTTTGATGAACAGACATTTTCTCTCCTGATTTCCTCCCTACCACACATGCAGCCACATGCTGACTCCTGACTGCATCTCCCTCCCCCGGAGTCCCTGCGAGGTGCCAGGGTGCCGCTGACGGGTGCCAGTACATGCATGAAGGAACAGTTGGCATAGCGTCACACAGGCTGGATGCCCAGATAGTAATAATAAGGTCTGCGCTCTTGAGAACGTGTTTGATGTCTGATGCAATCGATCACCTGTTGTGCTCTTCCTTTTGCACATCATCAGCATTCCCTTTCTCCATGCAACCATCTGCCCAGTTCCTTGGCAACAGTCCTCGTTGTTGAAATATCATTGATAAACAATCAAGTATATTTTATTGTCCAATAATGCATCTCAAGGCCAATGCATGGTCATTATGATTGTTATGGATAAATGAAGGCAGAAATAGACAGAACAGTCAACAGACAGCACTGATGTGACGGATGATCCTTGTCCTGTCTCTGTCTCCTGTCTCTGTCCTGTGAATGAAAGCACAGTCAGGCTTTAGGCCTCAATGAAAGTTCAGCAGCTCGGTCCCTGTGGAAACCAAGACAAATGAGAGTAAATCAATGTGATGGTTTCAAAAGAACAATAGACCAAATAAACAACTTCCACAAGAGTTTGACTCCCAAACCTTTGGAAATGTGGGCCAGATAGACCCCCAGGTAGATCCTGGTCAGACTCACAGCTGCGCCCCACATAGGAAGAGGAAGTAGAAGGGTACTTTACTGATCCTCTCTCTGCATTTAACCCATCCTAATTATGAGGAGCAGTGGGCAGCACTCATATGAACAACGCCTAGTGCCTTGATCAAGGGCAATGGCAGGAGTAATTAGTCTAATGCATGTGTTTTTGTGGGTGGGGGAAAGCGGAGCACCTGGAGGAAACGGAGAGAACCTGCAAACTCCTCTCAGGTCCACCGCATGACTCAAATCCACAACCTTCTTGCTGTGAGGAAGATTTACTTTACTAAAATAGGCACACACTTGTCTGATGATAGGCTCATTGAAACAGATGAAAAGACTGTTGTCATAATGGTTCAGTGGAACAGGAACTTTCTTGAGAACCTTGAAACTTTATCTGCATTCTTCTTGTCCACTAAACAAATCCAATAGACTGTTTTGTGTTGCTTAGCAACGTGTGCCAGTCCCTGATTTCATATATGGAAAAACCAACCCCCAATCTGAAGACTTACAGGGCACAGTGTGAGTGAAACCAGCTGTGAAGCATTTCTAATTAAAACTTTGCAGGATTTTCTATGTGGATGTCATTGAATGTGTTGTCATAATTAACACTTTATGTCATGATTGGGTTTTGTTCTCAGGTATTGTCTCTTTTACGGTGTTATTCTTATATTAATGGCACAAATTGAATATCAAAATCACTTTGTTGCGGTTGTGTGAATACAATTAACTGTTAGGAGTGGGTTTTTTTCATGTCTAAAGAACAAAGTGTTTTCAATCATTTCCTCTCAGTCTTATTCAGATCCTAAATTTGATTGTATTTACCTGCTTTATATTGAAGCCCATCCGGTGTAATGCTGAAATGGCATCATTGTTTGCAGTGATTGGAATTGTTGATTGTGTGTGATTGAGTGTCTGTTATTATCACCATTATTCTTTGTGAGCGGTAAAATTCCTCAGGTGTCCTCATGTATTTCCTCACAGGTTTCTGTATGTGACATTTATTCAGATCTGTTTTCTGATAACAATCCAAATTTTGGCCCCAGTACATTGTAAATAGAATAACTTTCGAACTGACGATACCTTAAATGTTTCAGTTTTTAAGTAAAATAGGGCAAATTCCTTCCTCCTTCCTAAGCCTCCTACTGAATGCTTATTTAACATAATGCAGCACAGTCCACCAAAGTCAAATCCTGTTGTCCTATTTTTTGTGGCTCTTTTTCGTGTGTATTTGTCTTCATCTAAATGCTCGTCCGAGTACACACCATAATGACGCCCTGTCCATCCGGCGAAGCAGCTCATCGCTTCACCAAAGCGGGGGCTGTTCATCAGAAGGAGGCCTTCTGGTTTTTCTGGAACCAGGTCACTCATAACTCCTACATACTGAAGAAAGTGTTAAAGTACTAAAGGAGAGAAGTGTTATTCTGTCTACAGGAACGCAGGAGAGACCACATGGATCCACTCGTGGATCTAAACTCTCCTCTTATTGGTGGATGGCATATCAAGTGTATTCAATCCTCCAAACACTCAAAGTGTTTCCCATAGTAAAGTGTGAAGCCTTCTGTGGATAGTATGTGGGGGGTTGAGATCCACCACAGCGCCACGCGGATGTGAGAAATTCAGGATTACATCTCGACTGTTTACACAGTGCTTTTATTAAAGCTTCATAAAACACCAGAATTGCTCCACTGTAGGTTTATTAAGGAAAAAAAACATTCAGATGTACAGTAACGTGGATCTAGTGTAACTGGAAAACAAAGCAGAGAATTAAAGATGCACACTATGCAAAGTTGTAATACTGGTTGGTTACAGACCAAATTAGCACCCGTGCGTGTGCTTGCACGTCGTCGTGGTAAATCAAAATGAAAACGTGAACAGATGACGAGGTGAAGAGCTCCGCGGGTTCAGATTTGCACGGGTTGAAGGCCACTGCTCGTGCTGAGAGGCAGACTGGGACTTGTTGTTCTTTTATCAGCATCACAACAAAATCACTAGTCTTCCACACAGCACTACCAACACTTTGTTTTCTCTTCTTTCTTCCCCCAACCTCTGAAGGGATCTCTGATTTTAAAAGAGAAAAAGAATAAAAATGAAGAGCAAAAGTGCAAATCTCCCATCTGTCTGTTACACAAGTCCTCCATACGAGCTATAAAGAGTTCCAGAGCTGAATACACATGACAGAGACGTCGCAGACGCGGCGCTGATCGCCGCTATTGATGCATTGACAGCACGTGAACTTTAGATGTTGCAGATGGAAACACTACATATGCTCTCCCCACCTTTCTCTCTCTCTTTCCCTCTACCCATGTCTCTGAAGCCTGTTGACATTCCATCCTTCCTTTGTTGTTGTAATGCCAACCTTTCAGCTCCTCTCAAAAGAGGGAGACAGTTGGGGGAGGTGGAGGACGAGGAGGAGGAGGAGGAGGAGGAGGAGGGGAGGAACAGAGAGGGAAGAGATCACAGCACAGCACTTGGAAAAATAGATGCTGTGTTCAACACATTCGAAGAACAGAAAACCAAGAGCAACGGACAATCTGTGCGCCCTTCGTAACGGAAATGCAGGAAACGTCAGCTTGGTGATTTGTGCTTTCTTTTCCGATAAGTCACCGAGAGAGAAAGAAAGAGAGAGAGAGAGAGAGAGAGAGGACGGAGAGACAGACAGCCTGTCCTCCATCTCCAGTGTGTTTCTGAGCCGGTAGCTATGCAACACGACTGGGAGTCAATGGAAGAGGGGGATGGGAGGATGGGGACAGTTTGGTGAGAGGAAGGAGGGAAGGAGGGGAGAGGGGTCCTTGGGTCCTTATTGCAAAGTAGAGAATAAAAGAGTGCTGAGAAGAACCTCCTCAAACAGGAGAAGCAACTCTGTTATTTTAGAAAATAAATAAATAAATAAAATCGTCTGGTTTCCAGGCAGCAGGAGCAGAGGTCACTGATTTCATATTAGCCCGTCTTCATAATCAACAGACCTACGGAGACGGGTCCCTCTCGACGTGGGAGCTGTCCAGTGTGTCGGTGCTGAATGACGCCCTGCTTCCCTCCACGTCCATCTCGCTTCGATTCCGGCCCGGGGAGGGGAAAAAACACACACACACACACACACACATACACACATATACACACACACACACACACACACACACCACGCCACCTGTTGCTGCACTGAAGTTTGCTCTCGGGAGATAATAAAGCTTTTTTCAAAAAACACACTCCTATCTGACATGGACTCTGCAGCGGTGCGGATCCAGAGGACAATCGGGGTGAATTGTGTTTTTTTCCCCCTCAAATATCAACACGACGACGTGGAAAACATTTTCTTCAGGCGAGGCAGGAAGAGGAGGAAGGGCTGTCATGTCATCTGCCCGATTCCTCGCAGGATTTCGTACATTTTTCTCACCCCCACCGCCTTTACGAGTCATTACGGAAAGAAAACAAAAAACAGCAAAACACAGCCACGATTTTTTTTTTTAACAACATCCTTTAACTGCCAACACAGCGCTTTGTGTTCAGGACGAAACCTGCGTGAAGGACTCACCGTTACACGGAGGGAACAACAGGTGACGCCGACATGTTTGAC
Source organism: Brotula barbata (assembly GCA_900303265.1). Classification (NCBI taxonomy): domain Eukaryota; kingdom Metazoa; phylum Chordata; class Actinopteri; order Ophidiiformes; family Ophidiidae; genus Brotula; species Brotula barbata. Next base: position 22,395 of record OMNV01012774.1, read on the forward strand.
CGGGCTGCGCCTCTTTTTTGACCCAAACCGACGCTAATCTCAGCCCGCGCGCCCTCCCGTCACGCGTCCACGCACGGCGTTCTCGTGATGTTACTGGGTAGGCTGCAGGAAAGATGGATCAGTCTGTTTATATACGTCTGCTGCCAAAGGGAGACAAGGAGGAGGCGGGGCCAGGCGTGGTGACGACACCGCGGCCGGCCAATGAGCGCGCGACTTTTCGGGTCTGGTAAGGGTGCGGCCCAAACATGCAGCCAAATTACATCTAATGAAGGCATATGGATGAGACATATGGAGGCTGAGAATGTTTATTTAAGCACAATCTCACATCAGTCAGGTTCTGGGTGGGAGGGTGGCACCGCCAAGACAGCATCTGGGCAATTTGTTAATTTAGTAATGAGATTTCAATCTGCTGACCCACATGGCAACAGGTTGTCTTCAAGTGACAGAGGTCGAATTCACGGCGTATCCGGCGGAATTGCAAAAAGGCTTCGTCTGATCACCCGAGGCCCGTTGTAATTGAATCATCATGAACTGTGAGCTCAGGATGAGGCGATGAAGATGAGGCCAATTAATCTGTGATGAAAAAGGAGAGCGGAGTCTTACTCACTTCATACTGTACCTAATGAGGTGGGATGTCCACTCCCACACCGTATAATGGGACGCTATAGGTTGGGGAGTCACACTGGAGGATGGGCAGTGACACCTCAGGGAATTGAAACTGATGTCAGAGCTAATCTGTCATTAACAGTCGAAACCACAAGGACTCCCATACGCTCTGACACACACACACACATCAACTTGTTAAGATTCTATATTAGCAGAAGACTTGATGTGTGTCGGGTGTGAGATAAAATGACTTAATGGTGAATTATACTATGACTCTTTTTTTGATCTCCTGCAGTAGTAACCTCTTTATAACCACCAATGGGTCCATCTTTACAAACAATGGATTTTAATTTCAATTTTAGTAAAAAAACTCCAAGTCCATAATTGTAACAGTTCTTTTTCATGGTTTTTAATGTATGTTTTGATGTGGTATACTCAAGTACTAATAGGTTAGCAATATTAAAATACCTTTTGCTTTGAAGTGTAAGAAAGGCTGCGTTTTTTAACTGATTGAGGCAGTAAAAAAATATTTAGTTATGTTTGCTGCTGATGTCTGCATTTTTGAAGATGTTTTTCTATGAAGATGAATGCGATACAAGACAAGAAGACACTCAGAGAGCACATAGCTCCACCAAGGCCAAAGAGCCCACCACTTAGGAACTACTTTTCATTCCACAATGTCGGTTTCCAAATGTATGTCCAAAAACTGAACCATTGTTATTATAGCGTTTCACCATGAGGCCAATTGTTTTAATTTTGTTGCCTAAGTAGTGAGTGCACACATCCTCAATGTTTGTTTCCAGTATAATGATACTTTAATGAGATGTAGCACTTTCTGAAGAAAGAGTCACATCTAGTCACGTGGACTCGAGTGTGGCCTGTATGGATGAAAGCGGATTACCCAGGAAATCCAGGAAAAAGGAATTTGATCCGATGACTTCTGATTTAAAATGTACGATACCATCAGGCCAACTGGTACCAAACGTGTAGAGTTTTATCTAAGATCACGTCCAACATGTACACCAAGTTTCTCTGAAATCCCTCAATAGATTTTGAAGTTTTTGAGATATCCGGCTAACAGACAGACAGACAGACAGACAGACAGACTGACAAACAAACGCAGCCGTAAACATAACCGCCTCGGTAAATATGACTAATGAGGACTATGCTACCAGGAGTATTTAAAAAAACAAATCATAAATAACATAACATAACATAACATGGTTCATAATTCATGTTTAACCAGAAGTTAAGCCCACAAAAGGCCCCATCCTCCATGTCGCTGATCTTTTCAATCTAATTATGAATCATTTAGACGATACAAATGTCCATAATAGTGACAAACGTACGACATGTTATCAGAATCCACAGTGATGTTTTCAAATTACTGACTTACCAACAGGCAAAAACCAAAATATTGAAATTATAGCAATGCAAACAATTGCAACTTGTTGCATTTGTGCAGCTGTAATAAGTCAATATTTGGAGTTTATACCTGTCAAACGCTGAATGTATAAACTTATTGATTCACGGACTGCGTTCCTTTGCTGCTGCATTTTCGAACAGTCTAACCTCCAGCTGCAACCCCAAAAGGAGGCTACGATCCGGGCCTTTCGTGCTGCTTTCAGGGTGCTCAGTGACATTTTGACAACATCTTCAAACACGATTCAACGCAATCAGCCACCAGTGAACCTTTAACACTTTTTCAGTCAGGAAGATACAGAATTCAACCCACATCATCTTGTTTGACAGCTGTGATTTAACAGCCTGTCACATTTTCCAGGCGGTGGAAGACAAATCTCCCATCCCCCATTATGAATCTCTAGATGAAGCTTTGGAGGACCACATTCTATTGGTAAATAATGCACATCGGTGACCCTCTGTGTGCTCTATTCCCTCTGACAAAATGACCAAAAAGAGCCTGGCTGCAGCCATTAGTTATCACAAAGGTTTTTTCCTTTGATATCCTTGTAGGCTGGTATCAATGTGACTCAAGTGTCAGGCTTAGGGGGCAACATGGGGGAAGATCCTAGTTGTATAACGAACATCGCACTCTGTGTTCCCTCTTGATAGAAACATCGGGAGGTAGGATTATGCATATTAGTGAGCCCCCTCTGCTTTCAGGGCTTAATGTGACATCTACCCAATAAGAGACACAGACGAGCAAGAGGGCTGTGTTGAATGTCTTCCATTCAAATGAATTATCTGATCACTACAATGGACTGCGCGTGTTATTTAGATGTCATGATAATTGAGTTTGAAGGGTAGAAAGGTTCAGGAGCTCAGGTGTCAATAGCGGGGAAGCTCACAATAAACACAAATGTGGGTCATTTTAGATTTGGGTGATCATTTCTGAGCGTGACATATACAGCAGTGGCCAAAGGATGCAATATTTTTAAGGTGTTTTTGCATGTTTTTTATTTTGAGTCCTTACAGTATATATGTTATATATACAGCAACAGAGGCGCTGACTCATGAGCAACCAAGGCTATCTTGAAGTCCTTGCTTGTGCTTTTGAACTGTTATAACACACACCATACCCACCTTGTTTCCACCCCCTCTCCCCAAACACAAAAACAGCTTTAAGGATAAAGTCTCGGCAGCATCATTGGCAAACATATGGAGAATACAAAGATGAAAACAGCTACAACTTTGTATGCTAGGCACAGAAATGATCAATCCACCCTATTTGGTACCACGCCTGTAACGTTTTATGTATCTTGTACGTCAATACTATATTAAAACAGAAGCAAAGACGACATAAGAATAGATTTAGTGGAACATCGTACAATTTCCTGTTTCAGATTCCCCTGCCTGTCACTTAATGACCGCTGGGCTCCAGTTCCCCGGGTCCCTGCGCAGGATAAGCAAGCATAAAGCATAAAGGATGAATGTTTCAGAATTAAATCTGTTTGAATTACAGGCTTTTGGAGGTGGTAGACAACAATTGTGTTTTATTCAGGTTGGAAAACGAGAGCTGTGTGCAGTAAACAGTAATATGATAATTTCAGCATCTCGATATGAAACTAAAAACCTACTGGGAAGGTTTATTCCGCACGATCAAGATCACATCAGAGGTGGGATTTTACACCAGTGTCACAGCTTTGTCTCACCTTCATGGCTGGTTAAGGCCATTTGTATGGGTGTGGTAGCAAAATAACGGCTCATGGGATGGCTCCCTCTGGTGTCCACTCCAAATTTGGGCAATGCTAGAAGTTGCACTCATTGAAGGATGTACAGTTGTTTAGAAAAACTGTCAATTGTAGATAAACTGACACATCAGAATCATGATTGATCTCTGAACTGTTTTAGTCATGATCTGGATGTGGTCACAAGTATTTTGAATGAAGAGTTTTCATACTGTACAAGAATGAAAGAGTCAAAACGCATTTTACAAGATATGATCATTTAATCATTGACTTTCTCTCAGTACAGAAATATTTATCTTTTGAACATTCTTGCAGTTATTCAAGTTGGCAGCACGGTATTGAATTTGAAGTGGCATTAGCAGAATTTACAAAGTTTTGCACTCAAACGTCCTCCGATTTCCACCAGTTTCGCTAAACAAGCATGCTGTTGTTGTACAAGAATCTTTCGACACAATGCAAAATAAATAGCGTTCAATTAAAGTTGGCACACTGGCTGAGTTGACATTCAATCTGGGAAGATTGGGTAATTTTTCAACACAGAAATGTGTGAAATAACAAAAGACAAGTGCCTTGGGATGACATATCTGAACACATAGGTATTAATTAATTAGAACAGCACTGTTTGTTTGTTTGCACCTGTTGTTTATTAAGGATTCTGCTATTTTTGTCTTCATTTTCTTTACCTGGTATCTCAATAAAGACAGCACGTAAACGAGAAAAGGAAAAAGAAAGTGCATCTCTCTTTTTTCTGTACTGGCACCTTCACCTTCCAACGCTTTTTCAAACTAAGAGCTGACATGGAGTTATTTCTGTTCAAGATGTGCAGTAATAGCAGGCATTATGAAATCGCTGGCCAATATTATTTAGGTGAAAATTACCTTAACGTTTAGAGTCCGATTTATCATTTCCAAAGGGTATTAAACCACCAACAATTCTCAGCACAGGATTAGGGAGTTTGTTACCAAAGTTCATGAATCATTATCGCCAGTCAGTGACCTACCGTAAAGCCTCTGTGTATATTTGTCTCTTTACGGCAGGAACAAAACAAGACAAATTCCACAGGTCAAACCAAACTTCAGTATAATTACACGAGGTCTAATGGCCCGCAAAACACATTTGTAAGAATATGTTAAAATATGTTTTAAAAACAAAATAAATAAACAACCATAATGACATATTCAGTATTTGGCAGGTATGCACAACATCAGTCTGTAAACAAAACAATCACACAGGGGGAGACTGTGCCAAAATTCTCCTGGTCACTGGTCGGCTGGTGGAGGCAGCAGAAGTGAAATACTGCCATTACCTTTGATCTTGGAGCTGTGCATCTCACCAGCGCCTTCTATCCTCAGTTACAACTTGGCTCATTAAGTAAGGGCGTGTTAGGGGGCCCTCAGACTACTAAGGGGAATACTCGGAGATGGGGCCCATATAAGACTTGGCTAACAATGGACTTGATACATGCAAAGATAAAATCCCCTCCCATCTTTTTTCCTTAGTAGTACAGAGGTCTGATCACTACCGAATCCTGGTGAAGAGGTTTAGCACCGATACAGATTCCTAAAAGGAAAAAAGAGTCATGTTAGCAGAGATACAGATACAGCGATCATTTAAAAAAAAACAAAAACAAATTACAGCTAGTGTACATCAATCAGCTTACTTTCAAAAACTGACCTAAACACAAAACGAAATGGTGAGAGGTGAATAAATACCTTAGTGGATCTCATCTTGCTGAAGACGTTCCAAAACCGAAGTGTTTCATCTCCTGCACCCGTTACGATGGCTTCTCCGTCGGGAGACATGGCCTGCATGAAACTAATTGTTAGACACCGAATACATTCTCACCGATGGACGCACACGGACACATACAGCACATACTGACCAGGTAGAGTACTCTGTAGGAATGTCCTGTCAGTTTGGCAACTTGAGTGAGGGAGGGATACTTCCACACCAAGATCTGATTCTGGGAATAACCATGTGTGCTAACCTGCAGAAGGAAAAAACACATTTTTAACCAGTGCATCTAAAGCCTGGTTCAGGAAATAGTAACAGTAAATAAACCAACTAACTCCAAAAGAACTGTTCCCCAACATACAGACAGAATTCAGTTTACTCACCAGTTCATTGGTGTGCTTGGACCAGGCCAGATTGCAAACTTGAGAACCGGTGTCGGTGCACTGCAGCGGCTGGCCAGTCAAAGTGTTCCAGAAGCGGATACAGCGGTCAGCAGTGCCGCCACCGGAGGCCAGCAGGCCGTGCTGATGGGGAGACCAGGCGATGGCCTTCACAGCAGCCAAGTGCTCTGTGTACTGCTGCACCGGGAGGACACTCGAGTGGTTCCACACAAGCAACTACAGGCAGGAGAACAGGAAGGGGGTCTGGTTGGTGCTTGAGGTGATGTCAGAAAAAAGTGGTGCTGTTGCTTATGTGTAACGGACAGATGTAGCAGGGAATGCCTACATACCTTGTTGTCATTTCCACCTGATGCCAGCAGCTGGTGGTCTGTGCTCCACTTGAGCCCGCACACTTCCTGTCTGTGTCCTTGAAGACGGCGTTCTGACTGCAGAGGTGGAGCCCTGATGTCCCGCTGCAGGATCACCCTATCGCGACTCCCTGAAGACAGCTGGTCTGCATTCCATGCCAATGCACCTGGCAGCAGAGAATGAGAGTCAGATTGCAGGAAAAAAGATCACAAATGGGAATTGGTGCCAACAACTTTGTGAAAAATCTAAGTGCTGTAGTGACGCCTCCCTCCAGCCTGTAAACTCACCCACTCTGGCTGTGTGGCCCTCTAACACGGAGAGCTTTTTCCCTGCCGCAGCATCCCAAATCTGTACGTAGCCTTTGTGGGTCCCCACTGCCACCAGGTTACCCTAAAAATACACACATGTAAAATCACACGAGTGTAGGAGAGGAGCTGTAGTTGCATAGGAGCACAATGACTCGGAAGAACATTCACAAAAATGACTATGTGAGTTCTAAATATGTGCTTAAGCAGGCAACAGGGTGTACACGATGAAAACACTCACCCTCTCAGACCAGCCCACTGATGTCACAGAATCTCCCTCGACTGACAGATCACACAGACGTGTGACCTGAAATGATGGAGTGGAAAGAAAAGAGGAGACTCAGTTAAACCCTAAGTCACACAATCAGTGAAAACTTAAAAGACAGTTAAAATATGTGGAAATCAGTACGCCAAGTTGACAGATCACACACACACACACACACACACACACACACACACACCTGGCTGGTGCAGGCACTCCATAGATAGACACAGGTACCCAGTCCAACACTCAGGACATTGAGGGAGGACCAGTCCACTAGGTTGAGGTAGAAGTCATCCTGAAGCTCTGGAGCATCCAGAACTTTGAATGGGATTTTGGAAATTTTCCGTGTAGGTTTCCTTGGCGACCGCAAGAGTTTTTGGCTGCAACACAGTACACAATACGGTCGACATAAGATTATTGAGAAAATTATATCATGTCAGACAGTCGCTGTATGACAAAACATGACTCTTACCTGTTACTACTGACGGGTGAGAGGGAATATGGAGAGACTGCGTTTCCATCCTCGTCTGGTAGAGCCCGTTTAGTACTTACCGAATACTAGAAAACACAAAAGGATGATTACGTATTCATATTTAAAATGCATTTCATGGATGACTAGAGTTCCAATTTTGTTTATTCTTACACTAAAAAGGCTCCTCTTGGTCGGAGTAGATGGCTGCAGACGACGGTCTTCTGACTGGGGGTCCTGAACTTTCTCTATGCCGGCTCCTAGCAGCTCATTCTTCAGCAGTGCCGAGTAAGCAAGACCATCCGCTAAACACAGGAGAGGTTCTCTAAATGACTGACTTTAATTTTTAGCTTAGTTTAGTTAGTTTGCACAAATTGTAAGCACAATTAAGTGAAACTATCAACTAAACAGACAATTATCGACTAAACAGACAAAGATATGGAAACACAAAACCTGACGAGCTCACAGATTCAGTTGGACAGGCAGTTGACAGAAAACTGTGTACTAAAATGTAGCAGATGCATCTTCAAACAAACATCAGCAGTGTCATTTAAATGTCAAATGGGTAAAATGGCGATAGGCTGACATATCGGAAAGCAACTTGGGTCGGGGTTCAAATATCTAAATATCTGCCATAAAGAAGCTCCCACTACGTGATGATATTGAACACAAAACAATAACATATTTTAGACACTGTTAAGATAAAGCAAGTCTCTCTAGGGATAAAGAATGGATTGTTTACCTTTGCTACTGTCTGTTGTACCGTCTTTGGTTTTCCTGTTCTGACTGTGCGACTTTTCAATCTCCTAGGACAGAAAAATAGCACAAGAAATTATTATTCTCTTTTAATCCGTGCCCTAAATTAACAAATTAAACTTGAGGCCGTAATCGTTGGAGCACTGTTCTTTTGGTTGGCAGTGATTTCTGGGTGATTTGCAGCCGCCTCACATTGATGCGGTGGAAGTTGACGCTCCAGTTGGCCCCGGCCCGGGAGGGAATGAAGCGATCACCATGTTTGCTGGGTGAGGACAGGGGGGAGCTGGTGGGCGTCAGAGCTCGCACAGCTCCTACGGCTTTCTACGCGGGGGAGGAGAGAAACGAGAGAGCATTTCTGACCACGAGCCAAACACAAACTTGGATTTCGATTTGGGGAGACTTTTTGGTGACAGATGGCGTATTTCTGAGAGGCGTTAAAGAGAGAAGGCAACATTCACAAAGCCTGATCATTTGGTAACAAGGTCTTTGCTTTGACTCAACACTAGTGGCACCATCAAATGAAAGAGACTGGCCTGTTAAGCTGTTTATGCTTCTAACACATTGAGAGAGACACACGCTGCCCATGCAGTACAAATCCTCTTTGTGAGACGCCATGATGCTATAGTCAAGATAACAAGCTTGAGACTTGGCAACATACCATTGTAGTCATGGTCTACATTTAGCTGATGGATGGATATGTAGAATTTATGTTTAATTATCAAACAGTCACATCATACAGGAAAAACAGGTTTTGTCTCTACATGTCAGGAAAAGGACAAAACTGAAGTATGCTGATTTTTCTAAGGCTGTGTGGAGAGCAAATCTGAATACTTCTATATTTATGACTAAATCAAATAATGCAATCACTATTTTCACTTTCAGACAGTATGATGAAATCTGTTCATTCACTTACGATGGGGCTTGCATTCTCGTTTTGAATGTTTATCTGCCTGAGCAGCCGACACTCATAATCCTGATCCATGATGCCTGAAAAGAGGATAATGCAATTGAAAAGGATATAAAAAAAAAATCACACATATATACTCTATATATACATACTGTATATATAGAGTTTGGGAGCTCGTAGGATCTTGTCAATGATGACTTTCCTGAAATAGAATTTAAGAAAATACACTTTCTATTCTGCTTCCAATTGCACATGGGGAGATATATCAAACCAAAATAATACACACACTTTAAATCAGAATTGCTGAGGTTTATAAATAGATGATGTTTCTACAAACATTGTTGAAAAAGCTGATTCTACATCAGAAATTATTCAACCGCTATGTCATAAACAACTCACACGTCAGTAAACTTTTGACGCTGTGCTGGACCATATGGACAAATGGGAATCATGAAATCAATAAAACAGTCCCTTGCTACTGACATTAACTGTCCCTCACATTTGACATTTCGTAATGGGACATCACAATGGGCCTGTCAACATCAGTAACTCACTAAAGTACGTACAGCTCAGTGTGGGAAGAAGTTGACTTAATACTGCCTTTAGGATTGAAACTGACTAGTATTTTGTCCATCTGTTAATCATTTTCATTCTATCGATTGTTGATTTAGCCTTAAAGATTGGCTCACAACGCTCGTTTGACTTAACGAGTTAAAACAGCTGTTTAAGTTGTCGCCGAAGCCAAACCTTTGATGACCACCTATCGATTATTTTTTGACCTCTACAGTGTTATTTTGACAACAGAACTGTCACTATTGACGCTATTTTAAAATGAGAAACAGTAACAGTAATTAATCGGGCCATGTTTTAACATTCATTTAGCTGATTAGTTAAGAGTAAACTCGTTATCAGCTGAAACACTGTTACATTACACACAGCTCCCGATCAGCTGTTGAGGACTTTGTTTCCGCAAACAGTCGTTTGGAATGTCTTTGTGAAAACCGTGACTATAATAACCACAATCAAACGTTTTCAATTTTCTGTTCACGTAGGTCCACGTAACAAAACCAGCCCAGATCGAGATCTTGGATCTGTAGCCTGTGACCATGACGAAAGAACGACGAGCACAGACTAAAACCGAATACTGCAATCACACGTCTTAAAGCTAGCCTGTAGAGCTAGCGGCGGCTAACGCTAGCTAACGCATTAGCAACATTGTTTGCTCAGAATCCACACTTGTATAAAACTCACCTCACCCCGTTAAACTCCGCCCGTGCCGCGCCGTTCAATTAGAGCTTTACCAGAATTGATTCGGGTTTACAGATTACTATTTTATGAATCCAAATGTATGAAAACAGAGTACAGAAAAGAGAAATGTTTTCTTTTGCAAAGCGTTCAATTTTGCTTCGCTAAGCATCACGGGAAATCTGTGACATCACAGTTTTTGAATCACTCATTTTGCGTTGCTACGGAAACCACATAGTTCCAAGACTGGATTGTCGAGCAGAAAAATGAATGCCGGTAAAGCTTAACCAAGCCAATTATACCTGATTCTAGAACATTTTTTGTGGAAATACACGCGCGCTAAAAGCTTAAAATAATAAATAATTTGTGTTCGCATCTTTTTTGTTTGGCATTGTGAGATGTAGATTCTTAAGTGATTCATTAATGATACAAAAATATTTGAATACATTTATACTTTGTTAATCTACTGATAAAAGCCAACATTTCTTAGACACAGTAACCAAAGTCTTGACTACTCCATTAAAAATAACTGATAAACGAGAGAAAAGGGACCAAATATCATTGTGTTCTTGAATCTATGCAATCAATAAAATTCACATGTATTCTTGATTGAACTTGAACGCTATAATTCAACGGACAGGATGGATAAAACATCTTGGAAACAAGTTAATATTCTAATTATTGAAAAAGAACACCGCAGAGAAACTTTTTTTCAGATGACTTTATTAGAAAAAAATCTATAGATCTGACAGACGACAGTGAAATGAGTATCAGCCAACATTACGTAAAATATTCTATGTGCAAAGACTGAAAAAAACATATTCAACAAATATTCTTAAATCTGCTCCTGACCAGTGAAATAAATATTCCACTGTTTTGCAGCAATGTCTCACAGTGAAATGTAGTTGGGGAACATTTTATTTTATAAAAATGTTAAGCCCCAACTCTGTTATAGCCAGTCAGAGACAGCAAAACAGCAAAGATGGTTTGCTATTTCAAATAACAGCACAAAAGCTCCAACAATAGCTTACTTAAAGATTCAAAGTGCCAAAGGAAAGGTACAGCAAGTTCAAGTACATTACTGATATTCTATTTTTAAGACCCTAATCCCCACTAAAAAGCTGTTAGATGTGTGCAAAACTATAGTACTTTAAAATATATATGAATATTGTTTATGGTCTAAATCATAAAAATTACAAAAGATAAAATTATTGTAGAATCACACATGGATTAAAATGTGGCTCAACTCAGTAAATGAAAGGAACCAATGCAGTTTAAAATCAGTTAAGTAACTGTGCTGTACTAGCAAAGGCCTTCCAAAAGAGAGTATTTAACAACCTTAAGACTATTCATACAGTGTACAGTTACTGGCTTACATTTGGATTACACAAAATGTCTGTATACCTGGATTCATAAACCTGGATTGCGTCTTGATATTCTTCTTCATAGTGAACGATGGTTGTAGCTCCAGCTCATCAGTATGAACAGAAGAGCAAAACATCACATTGTGTGAGTACACAGCCGTTTTGTGCAGTTGAAATCCCAGTACAAAACATATCCTCTAACCAAGGCTATGGTTGATGATATGAATGAATGATACAGAAATACCAGTGGTTGCCACATCCCTATTTCAGGGAACAATTGCAGCTATCGCCTTCTAAAGTATCACACACAGAGCTAAAACATCTGTAGGAGAACCTCCCTGTGTCGAGGTCCAGCACAGAAACACAGAGAATCACAACAATGAAGAGATAAAAGGTCAGTCTGTGTGAATAAAAATTGCATTGGTAGAGAGAAAAAAAGGAAAATTTGGTATAAAAAAGGCAAACATTATTGTAAAATAAAAGGCTTGATGTGTGTAGTAACATGGAAGAAAGATCAGTATACGTAGACATTGGAAGGTGCTCTACATGGAGGAGGTATCTTTCGGCATGAGCTGCAGGCCATTGCTGACCTGGAATCGTGTTTCGTCTGATATACCATACTGCTCCAAGGGGTCCTGAGGAGGAAGCGAGGTGATGAGTACAGAGAAGCTCCCCATGTACAGCACAAGCATCTGCTGATTATACGGTGATTGCATGTGCTTCAGTGAGTCACATGTAGCAGAGCGGCAGCGAGTGTTATTCACATGGTAGCGTCTGTTAATATAATACAGCATGGCTCTTCATGTGGAAGGCACAGACATAAGTGCATTATGAATCTCACCTTTCCAGTAAGCCTGTGGATTTCAGTTCGATAGAATATAAGATTCCTCCTCATGAACTCATAACTGCAAGAGATGAAATGACAGAAAGATACAATATTTGAGGGGAAAATTGTCAGTTAGTATAAATAAAAAAAAACAGGGATGCAAGAGGTTTTGATTACTGTTACGAAGCTAAAACACATCAATCTGAATGATACAGTTGTTCTCAATACTATAAATGTTGCAGCTTGAGGAAATGAAGGAGTCCTACCTGGCCTTGATGATGGAGTCTACCCACTCTACACACTGCTCCTCTGAGTCACACTCAAACTGATACTTCTTTTCAGCCTCATCTAGAAATGCTGCAGACAGAAACACATCAGCTTACTTTGCAAAATGCACTTCAAGTCAAGCTCATTCATCATTGGTAACATTAACTTGTAGTGATTTTACAGATGTCATGTGTTGTTCATTCTAAAATTGAAAAGTGTTAGGCTATAAGGACGGTAACAGGTCAGTAATGCAGTAAAGGTCTACAAGTAAAAAAGTTTAATCCCATTCACTACATTTTACCATAAATGGTACAATGGTGAAGTAGAAACGCAACAGCAAAAATAACTTAAATAACTGTTGTTTGGTGGTCTCTGTGCTGTGGGATAACAAATAAAAGAAGTTGGATGAACAGGAAGACACTGATGCTGCTGCTGTTGTTCATGCAGCACCACAGTTTTCAACCTTTGATTTACTTTTAGCAGCTGATCTTGGGGAAACATTTAAACTGACGTGTACTCTGGATGATGGTCTCGAATTGACCAACTGCAGAGAGCTGTTATTTAGGAGCAATTGCTGAAGACCTGCTCAAATAAATTCACATATTAAAGCTGTTGGTGTGTTTATTCTGTCTTTGTGCCTCTGTTAAATGTGACACGGTGGAATGATTGTATGAAAATAATCTGTAATCTGGCTTCATTTCACTGACTCCCCATTGATAACGATCTCACCGATGGCGCCTCACTGATGCAGAGGCGCCACATCATCATCCTCCTACCTCCAAAAGGGATGACACTTTCCATAACAGCACGCACATTCTGATGTAACGTATTTTTTATTTATATTTTTATAAATGCCTGTGTTGTTGAATTCTGTTTAATTACTTCAAAATTATACAGACAAAAGATAAATAATCTCCTGGCAATGTAAATATGGAATGGGGATGCTCACCAATTGAGAACGTCTGGCTGGCCTCCCTCTCTACCCGACACTGCTCCAGCAGCAGAGCTCCAACAGGCTGGGAAATAAGATATCAACTCATTTATTTCAACTATTAGTGTCTTTACAGTATCCACATCATCATAATTTGAAGGACATGCGGTGAATAGATAGGACAAAACATGCCTGAAAAACAATAATAAGCATAGCACAGTCTTAGCAAATATACAGTTTAGGCTACTGTATCTTACCTCTTCCTCATCCGTCCGGAAATAAAAGAGGAAGTTCACAACCAGCTTCACCAGCCTCTTCTTTACAACTACAAGATAACAAACGGGAACTGAGCTGAAGCACAACTTCATGACAGATGATGAATAAGCTGTACGCACTTTCTCATTGTAAGGGGGTGAAGGGTGGACATAGAGACTGGAGTTGGGGCTGTGCAGACCCAGGTGTGGAGCCATTTTCTGCTATTCAAGGTCAAATCTGTCATCCAAAGATGAACGAACAGGCCACCAAATTGATATACAGAATTAACCGTAGTGTTAGGATTGGTTTGGGTTGCCTGCCCTGAATTTACCTTTATTTTTTACTGAGGCTGAGGACACATGGACAGTGATGACACAAGGACTATCAGTATCACTCTTATTTTTGAGAATTATAATGGTGACATTATTTTGTGTCTCAAGCAAAATATGCTTTTGGGGTCCCTTTTAGTAAAGGACCCCAGGCACATGCTTATGTCCAGCACTCTCTGTCCCCTGATTTATGTCCCTTGATTTATTCCATAACGTGAACCGGAAGTAAGCGTATTTACAAGTCAATCAGATTGTAATGAAGCGGGTTACCGTCTCCTTTCTTGGGTCCCTTCATTCCGAGCTCGGCTGCCATCTCCGAGGGCTGTCGGCTCAGAGAGACCAGCTCCTTTTCGTTGAAACGCATGATTATCACTGACGCAGTACACAAGCTGAAGTCAGTCACGGGAACACCGTGCTACGACTGAGCCATACCTCCCTCCGGTGGTACGATGATGAGGTTCAGTAATACTAGCAGGAGGTCTAAAGATAATCGATCTGCCTCACCGCACTGTTTCGTCGAAATAGACCGGGCTCGTACGTGTCATTTTCGTGGACAGTCAAAGACGTTCAGTTCTACGTACACTACAGCGCTGGACAAACACTCCTTTAAAGTGACACTCCCCAAAATCTACAGTACGGCAGTCGCTAAGGGACAAACCAAGGGGACAAATCTGTGGAAGTACTGTTTTGAGCTAAACGTTGTCATTTTTGTGGGTCCAAATGACTTTTAAACATAATGAATTTTAATCTTCTTACAATCAAACAACGATTCTACTATATTGTATAGCGTATAGATTCTCACGAACACATTGTTGTTTTTAAAGAGGTAATAAAGTTATACAAAACTTTGCGCATGCGCGTCACAATTCATCCTCTTGGGGTTAACTCGACGCTGTGGAGTTGGTGAGTATTCTGAGCAAAGCAATGTATATTCTCTTTAATCTATGTTTGTTGTTTTCTCGCGTGGTATAGTTCTAAAATGTAATACACAAATAACGCCCAAGTTTAATTGGCGATTTTTTGGTACGTGTGATTAAAGACCGGTTGTAGCTCGTAAACACCGTTGGATTAGCGTTAGCATTGCTAATCAATCGCACGACATGTAGCTTGTTTAGCTAGCGTGGTGTAACTTCATTGTACAATTATATTAACAAAATTTACGAAATAAACCTGGCAAGTAAGTGACTAATAAGGTCGCAGCCTTCAACGTGCCTTTACGGGCTAAGCCATACATTAGATTTCGAATACTTTTACAAGATATAACAATATCATAGGTTTATTATTAAGTGAAATATATTAGCAAACAGTATTGATAAAACCACAGAAAAGGTATTTTCCGGGATTAATACGGGACAATCCCACATTATATATTGACGGGTGGCGACTCTGTCACCACCTTTCAATTCTTGTAATTCGGCAAAGCCCTCCTTTTCTTTGTAACCGTACGTAATGTACATACACACGAAAATGCAGCCCAACTTAAGTGGAACCAAGTCGTAGTACTATAGAAGTCGCTTGTTTAGTGCGTTTTCTGTAAAATAATCTTCATCTAAAACTAAAGGTGCAAATTAAAAGTTCCACTTTCACTCTTTGTGTCTGTTTACGTATACACAACCCATGTGAATGTACAGAGATTTCAAAGCATTATCTGAAAAGGAAACCTATAATGCTTAATGATTATCCATCAATGCATGCAAGTGTTTCATTCAACCAGTACAGCTGATACAGAAGGGAGTCTTGCGAAATGACCACCGAAAGTCAGGAATAAAAAGCATAATGTAATGTACCATATCAAGCTCAAATTACATGTGTGAATCATTCTGTTTAGAAAAGTTAGACTCATAGTAGCGATGCAGCAGCATCAGTAAACGTTTATTTGTATATGTCCATTTTGGCAACAGTGTGTGTTTTATGTTTCCTCAGGGATCAGGCAGGATCTACTTTGAGTAACCATTGTGTGTGGACTGGGCAAACATTTGTGAGTCCATCACATCGCAAAGATGGATTTCCAGCATCGAGCTGGTGGGAAGACGGGGAGTGGGGGGGTGGCGTCGGCCTCTGAGAGTAACCGTGACAGACGAGAGCGGTTACGTCAGCTGGCTTTGGAAACCATTGACATCAACAAAGACCCCTACTTCATGAAGAATCATTTAGGGTCATATGAGTGCAAACTTTGCTTGACACTTCATAACAATGAGGTGAGCATGAAAAAATTTACTTAGAGGGCAAGGCTTCTTTGTGTGAAGTGAGATGTGATGGATTGTTTCCCTCTCCTTTACAGGGCAGCTACCTGGCCCACACACAAGGAAAGAAACATCAGACAAATTTGTAAGTTTCAGTCATCTTTTCTTGTTTCTTTTTTTCACATAACCCATCTCATTTGAAGATGCTGGAATTGGTCATCTTGTGCTTTTATGACGCAGCTGAATTTATTGTGATTATGGTTGTCACTATCAATTAAAAGAAGATGTATGATATATGTATGGAATACAGTAGAAGGAATAATTAATACAATACATCATGAGCCCGATTTATGAAACTTTAATTAAATCCTCAAAATTTAACCAATTTGATATGCACATGTTGTTGCCATTGAAGACATAGACCAGTTAATGGTAGTTGTCATTTTAAGATTCAGTGACTTGTTGTCGTCTACAGTATGTGATGATGTGTTACATTCTCAGTGTTTGAGTAGTGCAGAGGCACAGAGAGAATAAAGTTACCACACAGAAACAGAGTTGTTGACTTAGTCCCGCGTCAGTTGCCATCTTTGCATTTGTCTTATTGCCAAACAATCCATTACTGAGTAAGTTTAATTAATGATTTTTTTAATTGTGTAGTTGATTGTAATCAATTAATTGATTACACTATTAAGCCTCAAGGGACTTGTTTATGGCTTTCGTGTACAGCCTATAAACATGACAAATAGTTTGTTAATGGCTGATATAGCAATTGTATTGATAGAATATACTCTCACACTCCACTGTGTTGTTTGGCTGTTTCATTCTTTAAATATTGCATTTTCCTTTGTGCTTTTCAGAGCACGGAGAGCAGCCAAAGAGGCAAAAGAAGCTCCTGCCCAGCCAGCTCCAGAGAAAGTGAAGGTTGAGGTCAAAAAGTTTGTCAAGATTGGTCGGCCAGGATACAAAGGTACAGTCGCTGTGCACTAACAGAATTTCCAATATTTATGTTTACCTTGGCCTTCCTGTTGATAAATGTTATGTTTAATAAAATGCACTTGTATTTCTTTTATTTACAGTAACCAAACAGAGGGACCCTGAGACTGGACAGCAGTCTCTACTTTTCCAGGTTAGTATGTGTGGTTTGATACGAAATATGGAAGATCTGTTGATTTAGGTTTTATGAGTTTTCTGTTATTAATCAGGGCATTCAATTAAAACTCCCTTTTTAACTTGTTTTTATGTTATGAGAAATTTTTTAAAATGGCCTCATTAAAATCTATTACGTAGATCTAGTTTGCTTAAATAGTTCAGCTTGGCTGTGGTTGGATTTTCAGGTGGGAAATCAGACATTCAAAAAATTTGCAACAGAACAAATCTGGCCCCAAACGGCTGTGAACACATTTCCAAACACACACTGATCTAAGGCTGACAATTGAAAGTGATGAAACTGGACATCTTGGCTATGATTTTAAAACTGCTGCAATCCAAGTGGAAGTCACTGTACCCTTCAGGTTTTTGTGTCAAGACTTAGAAATGCTGTAGAGAAGTTTTCAAGCTTCTGTAGTGGCGAATAACAGGAGACGATACAGTTAAAAATTTGAAAGCACACAGCCAAATAATGCAAAAAACAATCACAGGCAAAAATATTGTGAGCAGTGAAGAACTACACAAACTGAGCATTTCTTTTTGATGACGCACCTGATATCCTACCACTATAAATACGCCAAGTGTTATTTTGATTGGCATATGCTGCAGCCTGAGAAAATGCTGTTCCATTCCTCTGTCCATCAGATTGACTACCCGGAGATCGCTGAAGGAATCGGACCCAGGCATCGTTTTATGTCCGCTTATGAACAGCGCATCGAGCCACCCGATCGTCGGTGGCAGTACCTGCTTCTGGCAGCTGAACCCTATGAGACTATTGCCTTCAAGGTGCGACGGAGCTGCACTTCTTTAAGGCTTTATATTTTTGTTGTTTTCCGCAGACTCTGATGTACTGTCTGCTATTTCAGGTACCCAGTAGGGAAATAGATAAAGGAGAGAACCGCTTCTGGACCCACTGGAACAGAGAAACTAAGCAGGTGCTGTTAAGCATTTATCACTACAGTGCAAAATCTGGCATTTAATTTGAAATATAACCCTTCTTTTGTGTTATTTCCCCTCAGTTCTTTCTCCAATTCCACTTCAAAATGGAGAAAGCCCTTCCCCAGTCCAGTGGGCCTCCACCTACAGCTGGTGTGAAACGCCCCCCTCCCCTCATGAGTGGCGTTGGGCCTCGTCCACCAAACGAGAATATGCCTCCTCCCCCACCAGGAGGGATGTCCATTCCCCCTCTCCCACCTGGTGCTCCAGGACCCCCTCAGATGCCTCCTCAGATGCCTCCACAGATGGCCATGCCCCCGATGCCAATGAGACCACCGCCTCCTGATGGCCTGATGTCCAATAACTGATCAGTAAATACTCATTCTTTGGTCCTCCAACGTTTACTGTCACTCTGCCCTGTGTCAGTCTTCAGTGTCAGTCTCCTCTTACTCACCGCAGGTAGATTTGGTTTTATAATTACGACAAGTATGTATAGATCCATATTTAAAAGATTTTGTTATTACTTTGTTTTATAAACACGTGCAGGGCAGTTTGTGTTAGTAGCAGTATAGATATGATCACACTGTTGTGCATAAATACCCGTGGATTGTGAATGGGATCATCTTTTAAGATTCTGTTTTTGTAATTAAATACTTTGGAGAAAAAAATCTTTGCGTCTTTGAGTTTTTGCCATTAAAAGACACAAAGGCACACAGGAAGTTTTAATTGATGCATTCAGTGTTTATGTGACTGTTGAACAAATACTGTTTAAAAACACAAAAGGATTCTTGAAATGGGGGATTGAGGTGAGGTTTAAAACAAACCTGCTGATGAAGAGTTTTGACTTTCACCGTTTTCAAACGATGATGATGATGATGTAACTCTTGCTCCCACTTGAAGTCCATTATTTCTGACACTGGTAGAATTTGAAAATATGAAATCTATTAAAGTCGACATTGCCAGCTTTTAATAAATGGTTTCAAATTGATCTAAGTGCTAAATGTTTTAGGTAATTAATCAGAGTATTCGGCAGGACAATGAAGCACTTCAGCCTTTCTGAGTCTCTCTCTTTATGAGTACCACCTCCTCATTTTCTTCATTCTTTTCCTCCTCTTCTGCAGCTTCTTCATGTTTGTTTTGTTTCTCCCTTTCTTTCTTGTCTTTGGCCTCTTCATCCTTGCCTTTTATGGATCTTCTGTCCTTTAATTTTCTTCTTTGCTTTGTGAGTTTTTTGTGCTGCTTTATGTTTCTGAGGCTGCTCGATCTCTTCCCTCTGACGTCATTGTCGTCTTCATCACCAAGATCTGGCAGCCACCAAAACATGACCTCCCATAGTGATGTCTCAGGCTGATGGGGTAGAGCAGAGATGTTGGTTCAGCTGTTTGAAGTTATTAAAATCCTTCACATTTCTCTCTTTTTACCTCTGGTAGTCGTGCTCGGTGTCGTAATGTCCCTGAACGTCTGACAGTCAGTCTAATTTCCTCCTCTTCTGCTGTCCCATGACCACGCAGAGTCTCTGTTTGAAAGGAGAGAAGAGATCAGTCACAAAAGGCACACACTTTCTCTTTAAAACCTCCATATGTTTTGTTTGTAAGTTAACTTGCCATGAAGTTTCTGAAACCCTGAAGTGAGCACCAGGATGGTGATGGCCACAAACAGACATCGGTTCAGTGTGACATTCTCCCATGGTGTTTCAGTTTGGGGAAGATTCTCGGTGGGCGTGGGTTTCTGTAGAGATGCTGGAGCAACAACAAACAGAAAAGAGTCATAATAAAAGTTTGCAGCGTTTCATGGAGGAAAAAAATAAAAAAAGTGGTGGTGACTCACGTGTCGTGGAGATGCTGGGCTGTCTGAGTAAAGCACTGTGCTCTTGTTTTGGTTGCTGTGGAATCGGAGTGGTTTCCTTTTGGAGAGGGATATGCAGTTTACTTTTTTTAGATATGGTGTGAGTACAGAGAGGATGAGTTTAAAAATGGAAAGTTTGAAGAAAAAAAAAAAAAACTGGTTGCTTTCCAACTAACCTCTTTGACTTTCCTGTTGGCGTACATTTCTGAAAGAGACAGATTTACTGAGGCTTACATAACGCACAAACACAAAACCCATTACAACCACGTCACTCTGGATTTTACTACTCAGCACTCGTTTTATGAATGTACATAAATTCTTTATTGAAGAAGTTCTTTTAACTGCTCTGCCTAACTTTTATATTGCAAAAGTAACCCTACTGATGAAAGATACATGAGCCCACGTAGACGCATTAATTCTTACGAGCCCTGTTAATTATTTTTTGAAAATAAAAAGTCCTGGGCGCTTTTCCCAAATGCATTTTAGAGCCAAGATGATATGAATACTGCTGTAAATCTCAAAGATGAAAGTGATTTTATAAAGGTGATTGTACACGCTGGCAATTTATTACTATTATTTTTGTAATGGTTCTTTCCAGCTGTGTGGCTGCGACGGGTTTGTGATAATTAGTTCAAACGTATGATTATGGATGAGAAACCTCTGAATAAACACCTTTCTGTTACTCAATTCTGTATCTGAATCCTACAAATAGATAGCAGAGGATGTCTAGGCACACACTGATATTTGGTCAGAAGCCCACATTTTTACAAGATTTGCATCTGGATGAGCTGGGAGATTAATTTCTCCCATTCTAAACGAGTAATTCATACTTTTAAGAGGAATTTCCCGGAATCGTCCTCTCTGCTGAAACAGATCAGAGAGCTGGTATGGCGGTATGCACTGATTGATAAGTATTGAGCTTGTGAGAACTGGAACATCCAGATTTATGCAAATGGATCCCCTGTTTTGGTTCCTATAACAGCCCTGTCTGACCCCAGTCAGTGATGATGTGATCTGTGCTAACCGAGGTGAATTATCACTGTCACTTTTGACCATGGATCGTATTTCAGTGACCCTGTGTAGCTGCTCATAAGTATTTATAGATGTGTACTGTGCATATAATGAATGAACACTCGTGTGCTGGTATGGGAAATACTTTGTGTGTGTTTTGTCACCTGGTCTGCGTATCTGTCGAGCAGGTTTCTGTGGAAAAGACTCCAACTCCTCTGCAAATGTCTCATAGCTTCTCTCCATCGCTCCCCTGATAGAGAAAAGAAAAGAAGGGATGAAGAAAACCAAGAATGATGACAACCATTCATCATGCCGGGGAGACGGACTCCAGTCCAGCATGTGAATTGTGGTTATTTTTAGAAATGCCATTCCTGCCAGCTGTTTCCTTAAAGTAGCATGCTTTGCTTTGTAATGTCAACAAAAACAAAAGGTCATTATTACAGTTTTTGACTTTTTGATTTCCATTGTTTTACAAGTGTTGCAGGTTCCCTTTCCATTTTAGGTCCA
>OMNV01012774.1:51292-70949 GCA_900303265.1 Brotula barbata
CTGTGTGTGTGTGTGTGTGTGTGTGTGTGTGTGTGTGTGTGTGTGTGTGTGTGCAGCCTTTTAGCAGGCCCTGGTTGTCAACTGATTGTAGATAATTACAGCTATTTGACTGCAGCTTTCACATCCAGTCCTTTCTAAAGGCACTTACAGAGAGAGAACATGCCAAACCAAGGCCCTTATCTGTCTCTCTAGATAACTACGGCCACAGTGGCAGAGCGAATATGAAAAAAAATCAGATATCTGACTGAAGGATGGTGTAGACAGCTTGGAAATCGCACGTCGAGTCAAATCTGTCTTGCGGCTCGGGCGAAAACTCCAAGCAGCAGAATGTCAGCAAGGATCCTCAGGATGGGGGAAATAATCACACGAGGAGGCCACATCATTATCTTCCTCGCACTTTTAACATTAAACACCGCATCTCTTAAACTAGAATCGATGAGAAATTCACTCCCATGTTAACGAACTGGTTGTTGGAGCCGTGGTGGCATTTTCAGGGACAATTAAGATCACGCGCGCGATCTCAGCCTGCTCGCCGGCGTTAACGAGCCTAATCCTGATTTTGAAGGAATGTAATTGTTCCGGAGGTGTCGTACATGAGCTACGTGCCTCTCAGCTCGGTGCTATATGTAGAGCAGTGAGTCAGACTCTTTATGATGATGACAGCTCGCCCCATCTTTCTGCCCTGGCCCTGGCACTTTCTTTCCTCCCCCTTCATTTCCCTCCCTGCGTCCTCTGGCCCTCTCCTGCTTACATAAGGTGTGTTGTGTGCGCTGACAGCAGAGACTCAAGGAGACTTATCCGACGGACTCATTTAGCAGGAACCCCCCTCTGTCTGTCTCCCCGTTTCATGGGGAGCCAGGACAGCTGCACACTTGACCGCAGGCAAGAGAGGATAATCGCGAAGCAGATCAAAGCTGCAAAGAAAACACTCACATTCTGCCTTTCTTTGTCTCTCTCTCTCACTCTCTCTCTCTCTCTCTCTCTCTGTGTCTCAAACTATGTTGCTTTTTTGCTTTTTTTCTAATGATTTTTTGATTATAGCTCTTGAATCATTTATTAGTTAGACGATGTCAAATGTTGTCCCCATGATGAAAGTCTGGATGAGAAAGCTGAAAGCGAAAGAGCGTTTGATGGTGTCGCCATGATGAAAGTCGGGAGGCAAAAGCTGAAAGCAGAAGAGTGTGTGTTGGAACTCCGCTAACATGTTTCACTCCCAGTCTGCCAAGCACACAATGTAACATTTAAACAGTGCCTCAACGTACGGACGAGCAAGTACAGACACTCAGAACGACGCAGACACCGAACCTCTCACCGCAGTGTCATTCATACCATGTGATCGACTTCAAATGAGCTAAATTATAATCTCATCTCTCAATCTCTCGACACTCAACACATGGCAGCCATATCTAGAAAGTGAAAAAAATTGTCTTTTCAAACTTTATTTAAAGAGGTGTTTGAACTTCATGACACATTGAATGAGTTGTTGTAATTTTGACCAATATCACATCAAAAGTAATTATCCAAAGTCATCTGAGATGTACTTAGCCACCGTAGTGAAATATTTTCCTTTTTAATTTATTCTTTATTTTTACTGTTACTTTACACCAATTCGGTTTAAATAATCTTATATTTTCAGAAATCGATCATTCTGAATGGTTTCTGTAAGTGACTGAATGGCTTCCAGAATGCCACAACACGGAAAGGAAAGGCGACTTGTCAAACTGCATGAGATCTGACCACCACGGGGCCACGGACCACCCTTTGAGACCCCCCGGTTTATCTTAAAACACGATAAGCATTATGACGAACACTGAGAAGGATAACACAAAGGAACACGGATCCTTCGTGTGTTTCACTGAATACCTTGTGTTGATGTACACACGTTCAAGTACACGTGATGCTTTAAGTACGAGTAGTACACTGAAAGTACTCGGTTTGACTTTGTCATACTTCATCAGACTCCATGAGCCAGCCAGAGGAAAGGAGGGGATGGATAAAGTGAGAAGGATCATCAAAATGAACCGTTCTCCTGGCCTGCTTTAGTCTGGTGTTGACCTTGTAGGCTGGTATGAGAAGTAAGCTATACACACTCAAACACACACACACGCATGCACACACACACACACACACACACACACATCAAACAGGCAGGTTTGTTGTTTCTTTATCTCACCGCTGCAGGCACTCACAGACTAACCCTGCTGTTCTCACCTGCAAGCTCACTCCCACGTGATTGCGGTGGTCACCGTCTACTTGCTGGAGCCTCTGTGCATGAACCAGACCACTGATTTGTCACTATCTCTCTGTGGACTGTGTGCACACTGTCCACCCCTCCAGTCCTTTAAGTAACAGCTTACAGCCAGCCAGACCGTGTCAAAACCCCCCAAATCCTGTTTCAGTTGCCATTTATTTGATAATGATGTCATAAGAGGTTAATTTTGATATAATGAATACCAATATGATACATTTATCACTCGTATTGTATCATCCTATGTTATGTAGGTCGTTTGCTCCTTCTCGGTGACTCTGTTGTACGGCGTCGCTGTATTTTTACAGGAATCCATGAAACCAGATACGCAGCCCAGCTCATCCTGAGGCAACAGTGACAAATCCAAATCAATAACAGATCAATACGCAGGGAGACGTGTGACGGGCCGTTTGCTGCGCCGCGTACACTTAAATGGGATTTCTGCCTAATTGTGACTACTCGCGTGCTCGTGTTTACGTGGTGGGCCGGCTGGCGATGAGAGGCTGTGGAATTCTGGACCCTCTTCCGTCTTAGCTGCGTGTAGGTGTGTGCGTGCAGCTAAGAAATACACACACCAGGTGCAAGAATGAAAAAAGATTAACATTTACTGTCTGAGTGCAATAATTAATGCAAAGCCAGACTCCATTTATCAACGTTCCCTCCTCTGCATGCACCAAATGCCATGATACTTGACCTAGAACTAGTTATTTTGTTAATGTATCACAAGATAATTGCTGCCCTTTATGAAAGCAAACACAGTTTAGACTTTTGGTGCAACCTTTCTGCCAGCAACGCACTAAAAAAATGGAAATGGGCCATTTTTCCACCATCACCGTGACTGGACTTGAACCGAGGCGATGATTCACTCCGTGTCTGCTCCTCGTAGGAGTCAGCCTGCATCAGCTGGGGCTCGCTGGGCTGCTGTGCCTCTGGTCTCAGGTGTGAGGTGGTCATGCCGGCCAAAAGCAGCCCGGCCTGCATCATCTATCCCCCCTCAATTTCATCCTCCTCCGCTGGGGAGATAGCGCTCTCATCACTCACCCCTCTCCATCAGCCTCTGTGATTGGCTTATCAGCTATGCTGCACAGAGAAAGAATGGGCCATGCATCACTGCTCTCATCATTGCTGGCACACACACACACGCAGACACACACACACACACGCACACACACACGCATACACACACTTGCACATGAAGATACCTGAAAGGATAACATGTCTTTTGTCTGTCAGTCGTAATAGCCTTGTGCAACACGGGCATTAACTGAACACACACACACCAACGTAAATGCACATACATACACACACACACACAGGCTCTTGTGATTGAAGAGGACACGAACACGCTTAAAGCTGTGGGTAACACAACAATGTCAGTGGGTGATGTTACCTGTTTGTCAGTCGTCATAGTAACAGGCAGATCTAAATACCAGGCTGCTTTTAAACTAAACACTCCTCCATGTTCCTCGGGGTGCAGACTGCAGCAGAAGATTATCTGAAGTGCACAGACGTTACATCAGTGAGTTCATAGTGCAGTCAGATGCACAACGTGACAGCTGTTGCTACCTGTGTGTGTGTGTGTGTGTGTGCGCAGAATGTAGGCTTAGTCACCCAATTCATCTCGGATTAGTCTTCTGCTCTTAAACTGTAATTTAAAATCATTAACAAAGGGAAAATAGAGTCAGGATAATTAGTGCAGGGCCAACGTTGTGTATCGGCCAAGCTGTTCGATAGATGCAGCCGCAACCGAGCGTGGCCGCAGCGTAATAACGTGGAATAATGTCTCCGCGTCTCAGGATGGACGCACGCAGAGACGGGTGGACGTGTAGGACCTGAATGAGGCTGTGGGGCTTGGGGTTTTCGTCTCTCTCCCCTGTGTCCTTTTGCTTTTCCTCTTTGCACGATCCTCGCCGTGTTTCCAAACCCACTCTACACCAATTTAGCAGCACATTTCCACCGAAGCCTCCATTTTCCCATCACTCCGTCCCACTCACTCGTCAATCCTCCCTGACTTCATGCTGTATGTGCTCTCATTTGGACTTCTCTGTTTCAGTCCGGTTCACCCACCTCACTCTCTGCCCCTTCGATCCCACCTTTGACCTTTCCCAGGATCAAACCCCCCATCCCTCTGTGCTTTTCTCCCTGACCCCTTCCTTTCCTTCCTCAATCCCTGTGAGATGTCTCGGGCACTTAAGCAGAGTGGAGCTGTGCTGCTATTCTGAACGGTTAAGAGATCGTGAAGGTGTGTGAGGTTCGGCATGTGGACTGTGTGTGTATGTGTGTATGTGTTTTGACACCTGGTTTGTGTATCTGTCACACAGATCTCCGGTTCTGATTTGCCCTAACTCCTCTTCAAACGTCTCCTTCCTTCCCTCCATTACTTTCCCTGATTGAGAGGAGAGGGAGGGGCCGAGGCGTCACGTGACTCAAACCCGAATCGATGGGAACACTTCATCATGGAGGGGCTTTGTGTGTGTGTGGGTGTGTGTGTGTGTGTGTGTGAAACTGAGGCCGCTGCAGCCTGTGAATTGTTGGGATTAGCCTGTAAGTGCTGCCGTGAGTAGATCCAAAGGTGATTAATGTGCTTTCTCGTCTCCTCTCACATAGATTGGACATCCTGGGAGGGGAGAGGCAGCACAAGGACAGGAAGTGGGCCAGTCGGAAAAAAGGAAGTCGGCTAATGGCATGCTGCATTTCTGTTTATTTCACATGACAAATGCATCACTTAAGAGCAAAATTTGGATTCATTTGTTGGCTTTGGTCTTGCAAAAAAGTTACAAGTTATTTTATTTTTTATAGATTGCTGAATGTGCAGTCATTTATTCTCACGGCTGCTTTACTGCAATTTACACAAACGGAAACAACAAGATGCAACGATAGTTTATAAAGTTTTAATTTACACACAAGGGAATGAAATGTATGAGACCACAAAGTGACTAAAATGCTTAGAGTTTGGTGACTAAACTTTAAGCAAAATTACAGAAATATAAATTACTCAAATTCGACTATAATGAAAATAATGAGAGACTAAAATTAGAAGGCTTTTATTTTCATCAAACAGTATAAATTACAGATAATTCAAATGAAATGAGAGAACCAGTTTGTTAAACCATCATAATGAGAGTTTTGTCACCTCTACAGACGTTCTGCTATTGTCACGTGATGATTCAGTTCATCATGCCACGATATGTAAACATGTAAATTGAAACTCAAAAATCTAATAAGTTGGTTTTTGTCGGTAAAGCCGGTAAAGCTGTGTGTGCTGAATGAGAAGAACACGGCTGTAAACTTGATCAAAAGTCTGAGCTGGTGTGGCGATTAAAAGATTAAACCTTTAAAAAGAGGACCCGGAGTGAAGTAATAAAGTCGAGCGGTGTTGGAGGAATAATTGCTGTTTTGTGGTCGTGGAGGTTCAGGCCTGGACTCCAGGTTACGTTGTGCCCGTGAGGACTTCAGGGCAGGGCGATCGAGGAGTTACAGAGATGGAATTAATTAAAATACACCCTCACCCTGCACTCTCTATGCATACATTACCTCACTGCTCATGACCATGGGGCTGAGAGGGAAGAGGGAGAGATATTAAACACACACACACACACAGGCACACAGAGAGACAGAGAGAGAGAGAGAGAGAGAGAGAGAGAGAGAGAGAGAGAGAGAGAGAGAGGGAGAGAGAGAGAGAGGGAGGTTGGAGACATTAGCAAATTGATGAAGGTGAATGATTAATGACCGCCAGGTCCTCTTCTGCTGATGGCTAGTGGTGTGGGGCCATCAGTGTGTGTGTGTGTGTGTGTGTGTGTGCGTGTGCAGGCATTAACCTTTCCTTATCCTGGTAGGGCAAATTGAGCAGGAAAGTCTTCATCAGCAACAGCTCCTTAAATATTCTCTCATTTCTGCACACTGGTTTCTTACTGTGCCCAAAATATTTCCCAGCCATCTCTAGCGTTGTTTTTATGTTTTTATGTTTTTGTTTTTTTATGCGGTGTGTCTGCTCCTCCTCCTCCTCCTCTTCCTCCAGTCCTCCAGGATCAGTGCTCGGCGGTCAAAGTTACTCTTTACCCTCGGAGTCTGTGAGCAAATAAAAGAAAAGGTTTGGAAGGATAGAGAGAGATTGAGTTTCCACAGCAGCTGTGGACGGTGTGTGTGTGTGTGTGTGTAGTGTGTGTGTGTGTGTGGCTTTCCCTTCTCTTTTTAATCAGGGCATCACACGCTCACTTCTGATTAGGAGGAGCATGGCCAGCTTCTGAACAATAACACCCCCTAAAAAGCAGATGATGCCACAACACACACCTCTCCGCGCTCACACACACACACGCACTCCCTCTCCCTTGAGCAGATCGATGCTGAGAGAAAATGAAAGGGTAACAGGAAGGTGGGAGCAGCTTCAGGTATGAGACGTGTCTTCTCTTCACGTGAGCAAAACAAGAGAATCCAACCAATGTAATCCAATGCTGTGTCCTCAGGCCTTTCCTACGGTCATAAAGGATCATCACACACACATACACACACACACAGAGTGCAGAGGTTGCAACACAGCAAAGATGCCACCACTCTAATTGTGTTTTTGAGTGTGTCTCTGCGATGCTCACACTTCGTTCATCATGTCAGAAAACATCGTTCTTGTTCCCGCTCATTAACTGACTCGTTGTTTTCTCACTTCATCTGTGCCCAGCACGTAGCAGAATCATCTCTCCAGGCTTCCCTTCCATCAATCCCAAATGATGTGCACCACAAAAAAAAAAATCCAAGCCACAAACACAAAAATGCACCGCGTAGATCATTAAGTCTTATTATGAATGAAAAAAGAAAAGAATTATGTGTTTCAGGGCGTGTGTCAGAAAAGCAAACAGGATCTCTGTGTCTCTATGTCTCCATCGTCCTGTAGTTTACTGTCAGCAGTACAGTTCAGTGCCAGGCGTGCATACAATACACACCTGCACATCCACACGACACCACGAGGCTCAATGAAGCTCCACTATCAAATGACAATACCAGTATAATGACTGAGGACGGACAGTATTTTACACTCATAAACCCATTTCACACCCCCCTCCTCCTCCCCCGTTTCTAAAATAGGAAGTAATTGCACAGATAAGTTCCGCTCACAGTCCGATATCCTCTGGCATGTCATCCTTTTTTCATTTTTTTTCATATTTACAGAATATTCTCTGTAGAAACACGTCCCCATAATTCATCCCATGACAATTCTTTGAAAACAGAAAATGAGAAAATTGACCGCACGCTGAATAATTTGCTCCCTAAGGATCATTTAAAAAGGCAACGTTTTGCCCGGCAAGTTCAGGAGGTCACACAGGTAGAGAAAAGGAGTCATCTTATATCTCACTACAGGACGCCCTCCGTCCTCCGTCGTCACACTGTTCAGGTCATCTGACTGCTCTCTCATTTTCATTTTCTGTTTTATACTTTTGTTGATTTTAGTTCTTTGATGAAAACACACAGATGTCGGTGTTAAACTGCTCACGTTGTGAAGGTTTTTATGCCCTTATTTACTTGTCAGAGCCTCTGTTGAAACTGTAATTTGCAAAACTGTGCACACTGAGTGAAAACCGCTCATTTAAGGTATACTGTCTCTTCATGCCCCCTCCAGGGAACCCTCCTGTAATCTTATTGGACAGCTGCATCAGGCCTGAGCTGGAACCATCCAAGGACTACAAAACACCCAATATGTGTGTAATATCGTTGCATATCCTACCTTAAAACACACTGAAACAGCTTCTTTTGTGTCCGAGGTGTCCCGAGCAGCTCACCCTCTTGCGATCTAAGTTGTGGCCGTGAGTTATTTTTATTAGCACAACATGTCAGCTCTCCTCTCCCTCACTGCTGCAGGATCAGCAGGTATGGAGACAGACTGGCAGGATAGATGATGTGTCCGGGCTTCCCTTCCTTCTTACAGGATTCTATTTTGTGCAACGTCAATTAGATTTAACTCAAATGTCTCAAAACATCATTTCCCGCCTCAGCATCATTTTGGCCATCATACCCTAAACGCTGGATGACAGCACAGTGCGCTGAATGCAGGTTTGATACCCAGAATTTGCGTATAACCCATATGGCTCCTAGTAAGTACGTGACGGAATACTGCGTGAGGAACTGTGACAGATGCCGTGTAATTGGCTCTGAATGGAAACTGTTGCTTCACAGGGAGAATGCCTTCTGCCGTCTGTTTATTCCTGCCACGCTTTTGATAACAGCATTATATCAGGAAGTGATATTGAGACATATAGGCAATCAGTCGCAGCCCTACCCCCAGCATGCCAACACACACTCGAGTGAACACACGCAAAACTGACTTTTAGTGTGTGAGGTTGCACGGCACTTCAAAGTGGCCGGTGGAGTTTCAATGGCATCACCATGGAGATGTGAAAGGTCAGATGGACAGCAGATTAATTGCGACGGACATCCTTTGAGCTGCTGTCCCTTGGTACGGCTCCTCATTGTGTCTTACTGACAAAAGCTTAACACACATCAGACAGTTCTCCTCTCCTCTGTGGCCCCCAGCGATTTTTAGTTGATGGTAAAATTTTAATTATCGCATAAAAGGCTTGACCGGGTCTGCTCGCTGACTCCATTATGAAGCTGCCATGTCCTTATCTCACTGTGAGGGCCCGCAGGCCTCCTAATGCAGGACCTTGGGTGGTTATGGGTGATATTAAAATGGAGGGGGGCGGGGCAGAGCTTCCACTCACTGCTCTGAAACATTCGTCCGATAACAGAAGCGTTAAAGCTCTTCCTGTTTTTATTAGCTGAGCTCATCTTGGATCCATGCAGTCGTCCACTCAATCATCAAAGTCAAATATTACAAATATGATTTTCATGCTGATTCACAGCCCCAAACCTGTGTTTCTATGCAACCTAAGTCTGTATTTGAGGGTTGGCATTGGTGTTTTTCAGGATATTGACAAAAAAGACAATTATTTCTGAAGAAAAACTATTTTTCTGGTATAAATCAGGCGCTATCAGAGTCTAAAGGTAATATTGTCATTATTATAACCAAAATTGCAGGTACTATCCAGTCGCAAATCACAATATTGATTCACAAAACAATGTACCAGCGTGAATGGTTCCTCTGGGTAAATTTGGATGAGCTGTGTTGGATGATTTACCACGATATGTCACTTTGTGTCGCCATCAAATCCCATTTAAAATAGATTTTAAAGTAGTTTCCAAAGTGATAATTTACATGGTGTCGTCTTGTTTTAACGTAGCTTCATTCCTGCTTCGAAGCTGATTGTGGAAGATCCTCTGTGGATATAAGGTGGTAATAAATACGTCAGCTCGTGCTATCAGGCGCAAATTGCTTAAAAATACGTTATGGGCATTAAACCACAATGCTGACAGTTGTGTCGCAGCAGAATGATAAAACATTAATTCTGCACTGACGTGATTTATTGAGACACTTTCAAGGACTCTGGCTGCTGCAGAAAATATGCGAGAGCCAAGATGTTTGCAAATGTCACAACAGAATGAGTGATTCATTCAGGTACATTTATTATTTTACTCCTCGTAGGTTGAGGCAATTTGCGATCATCTCTTCCTGTGATTGCAGCCACTTTGGCATTGTGCTGTGTTTAGTTATTAAAATAGACTCTTTTCATTTGCATCAAAATCTCATCTGTCACTGCTGCGTCCTTGTGTTGTTGCACCATTTATCACCAGCTACCTTATTTTATCTATTGTGACACCATGAGTCACACACTGTTCTGCTGTCTATGATATTTCAGGTTTGTATTTGTAACACATTTACAGAAATTTGTAAGATTCTGTTTCACTTTGTCATTGACGGCTGTGGTGTGCAGATCGAAGGGAAAAAACAATTTAAACCATTTTAGGATGAGATAAGACAAGATACGATAAGATAAGATAGGACAGGACAGGACAGGACAAGACAAGACAAGACAAGACCAGATCAGATCAGATCAGATCAGAACAGATAGAAATGTATAAATCCTGGAGGAAGTTCTTGTGTCAGAGATTGGTCCAAAATTACAGTATCATAGAGTGAAAACAGCAGAAAACAATAGACAATGATAAAGCGTAAAGTGAAATATCGGATATAGAGGGTCTAACAGGAGAACCACAGGAAAAAACATAAGATCAAAAAATTTGGGATATTTTGGAATAAGGCTGTGACTGCAAAATGTATAAAAGTGTTCTCTGTGTGATAAAGGCAAAAACATGAGTAAAATGGACAGAATTAAGAGTACGATCTATTCATCTCCAACTACACAATATAACTGTTAGGAACTGTTTTCTGACAATAACAATACAATATGAATGGATTTGTGGTTGTTACACAGTAAGCACCTGTTGATCCATGCTGATTTAAATCACGTTATGATGGTTTATTGACTTAATTTGAGTGCAATCAAGTTTTATTGTGCCTGTGCAAGTGCTGACTGTGGTGAGAAAGACATCACATGACCTGTGACACGTTCATGTTATTTTCCTCTGTTGTTATTTCATTTCTTCTGTCACTTATTCGTCCCAAATGCAGATCTCATGGAGCAGGTGGCATGTTAAACAGATGAACTGACAAGCAAACAGTAACAAAATGTACATGTGTCTGAAGATGTGTCCAGATTCAAGCATCAGTAGAGGTATTTACAGTGTAAAGGGCTGACAAACACAGATTCTACCGGTCCAGACGGGGAGCTTTAGCTATAATAACACAAACCATTTGCCATGATCCGTTTCATAAGCCATCGTTGGGCTCCGTGGCCTGAATGTCTGTGGGTCGAGGAACACAGACAGGTGGTCTCACTGGTATTCGGGCAAACCGAGGCCCGCTTTAGCCCGTGAGAGGGTGAAACAGATGTAAATGAGCTTTTAAGCTGTTCCCGGTGAAGTTGCATTCTGTGGAGCTTCTTCATTTAGCCTCTTCATCCTCTCCTAAGCTGGGGATCCAGACAGCCATTAGAGGGTTTGCTGGGAAGCGCAGGTTGTTTGGGATCGTCACCCAAATGCCCCTGTCTTCTGTCTGTCACCGTTCTGTTTTAGCTTTGAAACATATTCGTCTCCCAGAAGCTGAGCCTGTCACTGTCTGGGCTCCTGTCGGGAATGTTTAGACTGTTACGAACACAAAAACATCTTGTCCCCGTTAAGATGCGACATTTCACCTCTTTCTGGGTTATTAAAGAGGAGGTGGATTTTTTTTGTAATGTAATTACAGATGCAAAATGTCTTTGGGGTGTTTTGTGTCTGTGTGCATGTAAGACTTTTGGATTACAGTTGCCA
Organism: Brotula barbata; assembly: GCA_900303265.1. Taxonomy (NCBI): domain Eukaryota; kingdom Metazoa; phylum Chordata; class Actinopteri; order Ophidiiformes; family Ophidiidae; genus Brotula; species Brotula barbata. The sequence goes on from OMNV01012774.1 coordinate 62,796, forward strand.
TGGTTTCCTCTGTTTTGATCATTCTTATATAATGTTATTGGTGGCTGGTTGCTGCGTAAAATGAGCACACACACACACACACACACATACGCATACATGCTCACAGTTTGTGTCAGTAAATGTTGCAAACCACCCCCACATCCTTGTCCTTCCTAGAAGAGAGCAGCCTGAGGACAAACAACAGCTCCTCTCACATCATCTTGCTCTCTCTTTTATTCATCACACTCTCTCTCTCTCCTTCTCTTCGTCCCTCCCTTCTTCATTCTGCATCCCTCGGCCTTCTTTCAGTTTTACTGTCACCACTCACCCTCCTTCCTTGCCCCGTTCCTCTCCCTCTCCACACTTTATCTCTTTCCATTCAGCGTTGTATTGATCCTCCCAGGCCTTCCCTGTCATATCTCTGTGTCTCTTAATTCACACACTCACTCCATCTCTGCACGTTGCAAAAACAGAAATACCACAGACATTTCTCAATCTCTCAGTTTTGCTATTAGTTTCCTATGTCTTGGCTTTCATGGGGCAGAACACTAGTGATGCCCCTTTGTGTGTCAATCGATAAGAACACACACACACACACACACGTGATAAAGTTAAAGGTCGTTGGTTGGTTCATGTCTGATGGTCAGAAGAACTTTTTGCAAAGGGTTCCTAGGTAACTGTTGGTAAAAAAGGCTGGGAAAGGAGCGCTAAAATCTGAACAAAAACTGATCAGATATCAACCGGAGGATGGGTCTGGGTCTGACTCAGAATCACATGACAAAATGACAGGGGCAGCTGATGTTATTCACCCTCTTCAATTATTGTTATTCTCCAGTGTCTCTGTTTCTTATTTGTTTCCGCTGAAATTTCAATTTGGTAGCACAAGGTTGGATGACAGATGATTCATTTGTGATCCCCGGACACAGAAAAAATAAGAGAAAAGGCGATATTGGACTTAATTTATACTACATACAGATACAGAAACAGCAGAGCAAACAGAAATGGACCTTACTTTCCCTATTCGTTGGAAGGCAACAGGCAAAAATACATTTTAATACAAAACACCAAGTCCCCTGTAAATATACATACAATACATATAAATACAAATAAGAGTCAGAATAAAATACAATATTTTCTATTTCTATTTCATTTTCTCTAGGGTTGCTACTCGTCCTACAAAATAGGGAATCGATTTGACAATTTGATCCGTACCTTCGTCTCACCCTGCCGGCATCACGAAGACCCGCCCTCCTCCGCCTCTGATTGGCTAGTACTCACTGCCCTCGTTGGTTAGGTCCAGGTTGCGAAACAAAAGGAGTGAGACTGTTCGGGATTGGGTAAGAACATCGGGGTCACAGCCAATCAGAGGTAGAGTAGGGGCGGGACTTCGGCGGTCAGTGGCCGGCGGGGCGGGAAGTATTAATGTAAAAATGTTCTGTGTGCGTTTGGTTTAGCTAGCCACCATTTAGCGGTGCTACATGTGGTGCTAGGAACACTTAGCTTTTTTTTTCTTTCTTTCTTTCTTTTTTGAAATTTTGAATCTTTTTTTTATTTTTATTATTATTAAAAAAATGTACAATACATTTAGAGAGGATTTGCACAATTTATAATCTAATCCGGGGGGCAAATTTAGAATAGATGTTAGAATGACGAAAATATTGGATGAAACATACATTTGGGGGCTGATGAAATACAAAAAAGATTTACATATTTGAAATATGTACATCAAATACATATATCAGAAATAGGACCCATCCATGTGGGTAGATTTACGAAAGAACCCTGTGTTTTCCCTGTAGTAGCTCTACAGTAAGAGGTGCCAATTTCACGCTTGCAAAATAGCACCGATTTCCATATTTTATCCATAAGCAATACACCAACACCATAAACACCTGCATTTAGATATTATACCGCATAAACCACACGCCATATCATAGTGCACTTAGATATTATGGGCCTTAATTCCCAAATACTACGCTTGGCGCCTCCATTGTCATCATGGTAGCAGCTTTATTTTGGTGCGATGTGCTGTACTCGTGCTGAATGTGCATCACGCTGTGGATGTAGTGAATTAAGTCAAACATTTTGCATGCACCACTGTTTTTCCTGCTCTTAGCACATGCATGGTTGGAATTCTGGATGTCATCTGTTTTCTTTATTTATGGAAACCTGTACCATATGGCCATATATTTTCAGCTGTGGAGATGTTCTGCCTGTGGGTCTCCTCCCGGTCGTCTGTGTACCTCAGCGCTGACCCAGAGCTCGTCTCAGCGTGAAATATTTTTACGAATTCTATGGCCCATATTGTGTTTGCAATTAAGATCCTAACAGAATTGCCCTTGATGTTTCACAGCGCGTTCATCACTATAATTATGGGTCTCAGTTTCACCTTTTCAAACTTGTTACAAGGACAATGATAAATAATGCAGGTTATAATTAAAATGGCAGCTGTACTGTGCGAAAGTTGGACTCTTTAAATCAAAGTTTCAATATAAAATGATAAATCATTCAGACATATTGGATGAGGGCCAGATGTGGGAGATTGGTGGCATCTGCTCCACACTGTGGAGGCTCGTACGCACGATCAGTCAATCCAAAACCACACATCTGAAACCCGTCTCACCTCTTTATCTTCTCCCTCAACCAACTTCTGTTCTCATCCTCTTCCCAGGCCACTCCCTCCCTCCGCTCCTACTTCCCAGCCCGATCACGTCCCATTCGCTCCCATTTCCCTCCCACTCTCCTCTGTTTTTGTCTTTTATCTCGCGCTCTCCTCGTTCACAACATATTATCCCTTTTTGATATCCTTCCATCTGTCTATCGCTGTCTCCTCCATCTGCTGCCTTCCAGCTTCTATTTCTTCTCTTATCCTTCAATTTTCCTCTCGCTTCTCTGCCCTCCCCATCACCCCCACTCTCGCCCTGCCTCCCCATCCCTAAAACACACAAACATACACTCACACATGCACGCACACACCTCACCCTCCTCCTGCTCACCACCCTGCTCACGTCCAGGTCTGTTTTCACTGATAAGACACTCACTTACACACACGGACACACAGGCACTCACCCTCACATACGCACACACACACACACACACACATAGAAGAAAAGAGATAACCAGGTTCCATTACCCACATATTTAGCATCACTGCTAACTGCTAGCCCTTTCTCATCTCATCCTGTTGCTAATGAATGTGTCATCGCTGATGTATCACAGCCACAGAGGACAAGACGAGTAACTGGAGAGAGGAGAGGATGAGACAGTTGGAAGAGTCCAAAATACACTTTGTTTCTGTGCAAATTCATTTTATTTTGGAGTGGGACAGAAAAAAGAGTTATTACCTGACATGTCACAGAGGGAGCGGTGAATAAGTCTGTCTATAAGACACCAGGGTCGGTCATGACAAAGAGACACTGATAAAGCTTTAGGCTCAAACACAGCACAGAGGCGCCATGTTTAAAAAGACACCTGCTGTAAATCTCTGTCCCACAGCTGGACAGCAGAGGACGTCTGGGCACGCGGTGCTATCAAGTCAGACGACCCAGTTCTGTGAGATTCCAGGGGCCTGTTGAGCAGCAGGTAATGACATTTTTTGTTCTCTAACCCAATCTGAGCCAGCCTTCCATTTGGCATATATAATCCATCAAGGAGTTTGCACTTTAATTGAATTTTACTGGAACGGATCACATAGAGCACTGCATGCACTTAACCCTGAACATAATGAAATCATGGGATGTTTTTCACTTGATTATATGACTTTCCTCCAGGTATTTAACTTTATTTGCCAGGATTGATTTAAATTTATTGAAGGGGTTTGCTAAACTTGATTCGATAGGATTGGGCCATTGCTTACAGTGTAATTAACAAGGTTGACTTTGATTTAGTAGAGTTGGGGCAATTTAATTTAAAGGAGTTGGCTAAACCATTCTGGTATTGGTTAAAGTTTATTTACCAGGATTTTAAGTAGTAAATCCTAAAAAGTGATTTAATTTAAGAAGTAAATACTTCCTTGAGTGAAGCCCATGTGTTTTAGCTGGGCTGCAGAGTGAAACTTTTTCACTTAGATGAATTTTGGGTCAAACTGGACCATAAACATAACCTCTAAAGGTGGTAAAAATGAAGGAAAATAACAAAAAAGTCCCCTTTTAATAAACCTTTAGTTGAATCATCATTTTGACCATCACAACACAGACATAGATAACATTCGCTCTGTTTGAGGATCCTCAGTGTATAGCCGCTTTAGGTGATGGAGCGTTAGACAGCCATACTCCCAGTATAGAGTTACTCGATGAGAAATAGCTCATGTCATATGAGCAGCTTGTGTTATTTTGGTGAGAGATGTCGTTCCACGTGCCTCTGGAACGTCTGCCCTTTCAATACTCTAAAGTGCATGGAGGTTTCCAAACACATGATGATGACGGAGCTGCTGATGAGGCAGTGTGTGAATGCCAACAATGAGCTGTTTCCCAGCTGAGAAGTTGCACGTAGAAAGGATTTCATTTGCATATCTTGAGAGAATGACAATGAAAAATAAGTGAGTGTGAGTATATGTCGTTAAGCAGAAATAAAGTTGGCTGGGTTTGGAGTGATAAAGACGTGGTGGATCCCATTCATCACATTTTAACACGTTCGGCTCTAGAATGAGTAACTGTGATTCTTAATGTTTTCTTTGCTACAGTTTTTGACATGCACCTATGATTTGTATCACTTAGTTCTCCTTAAACGCCACCAAAGCCTTCTGATATTTCATATTGATACCACGCTCTGACCCACGGCCCACACACACACACACACACACACACACACACTCACCACTAAAATGTCACCTTATTCTGTCCTAAATGTCAGCGTGAGTGAAAAAAGTCGAGCTTTCAAGAGGCGAACTGTCACTTGACTTCGGCGTCTGACCCGTACGTCTATCAGATTCTTGTATTTGCAGCCATAATCCATGCTGCAGTGCACACCTACAGCGAGGATTGGCTTGCGTTAGTCAGAGCTGCACACCCACACATGTATTCAGTCCACGGCTGAGCCATGGAACAAAAACTACACTTGTCGGTGGAGCTGAGTGAGTGAAATTAATCCATGACCTTGACATAGAAGAGGTGGATTATTATCGCCAATTGTCTATTTCATAATGGTAAAACACTTCAGCGTCAAATGTTGTTATTCATCAAACTCAACGCTCCAGTTAACGCTCATGCCTTAAAGTAAAGTACAGCTATTTATTCAGAAATGTGGCTTAATAGTTTATTTGCTCTTCATTTTATCATGTGCGGAGCGGTAAAGTTGTCTATAAAAGCAAACGGCGGCGAATAAACACCACCTGCATGTCTGCCGTTTGTCAGATGGCATACCATCCACGACGCGGATATAAGTCACAAACAAGAACAAATTTTGCAGCAAATCACCTCACCTGGTCGCACAGGATGACACCGACATCATCCATTTGTGTGTCCAGGAGCACAAAAACTTTCCCTGCATCTCATTTCTTAAAATAGTCCTGCAGGAGAAAACTTCTCAGCGTGTCACAAACAGATGAGGCTCGGCCCACCGGTAACAAGTCTGCCTCCGTGCAGAAGCTCGTTTATTTCTCCGGCTGTCATCAGGACGGAGCCGCAGCCATCTGACTCGGTCATGTCAGTCACCACTGGAGGGGATCAATCACAGTTATCAGGACGCTGTTTTTGTTCCTCTGTGAGGCAACGAGGCAAAGCTGATCCCGGTGATAAGATAAGGAATACACTAATACACATCATCACACTGAGGTTTATCAGCAGGCTCCAGTGAAACATATGACAATGATCTATCAACGCCAATTACTTGTTCTATATTCTGTAACTTTACATTTTTTTATGTTCTTTTTTTTCTATACCATACTGACAATTGATTGTTTCTGAAATCTTTTGTACTGTTTTTTTGCCATGGGATTAAGATGGAAAAACCTGGAAAGTTTGAACAAACAAACCACTCTTGGCAGCAGTAATATTGTCTGTGCAGGATATCTTCTTTCCCTTGTTGTCTGTTTTCAAACTATTTTGTAATAAATATGATGTGTTCTTACTATATTTCTGGCAGAGACATCTCAGATTTCAGATATAAAGGTAACATTTGGGATTTAATTATGCTTGAATTATAAATAAAACATATAAAATGACAAGTAGAAAAAGTCTTTGGTTTCCTAATTTAGACTAATGAATATGTACCAAAATGTGAGGAAACTGCACTAAATCAGATGAAAAAAATCATAAAATAAATTTTCAAATGGTGGCCCCATATTGTCAACAGGTTTAAGACTTATGAGGCTGAAAATCTGAGCTTGGCTGAACGTTTCTGTGTGTGAGGGTAGTTTGGGCTCAGAGTTTGGGGTGTGAGGTTGTTGCTGGACTTAAACTCTACCAGGAACCGTGGCATATCTGACCCATGGCCTCGAGGTCGGAAGATGGACTGCTGCTCTCCTGTGATGAGCTGTTCTCTGACCTTAAGGGCAGTCAGTCAGGCTGGACGGGCGAGGGAGGGAAAGAGAGAGAGAGAGAGTGTCTCAGTTTCACTGTTCCTGAGCCCTTGTAGCCATCAGTCTCTGATTTACCATGACGAGCAAACGGGGCTGTACAATAATCATCTCTCTCTCTCCCTCTGATTTTCCCATCTCTCTGTATGCTTCAGGGCTAGAGGGGGAAGTGATTGAATGGGACAAGCACACTGAGAGAATGACATTCCCAAACATCAATTCTTGGAGCTCGTGTTTGCCATTTTATTGTCTGCTATTTTATACTCAAGAACTGAAAAGGAACACTGTGATGCCATTTCTCATCCTCTATGCCTGCCCCGAAAACACATTAATCTGTGAAAGACCTCTTCCTCCTTTCCCTGCTCTCTCCTGTTTCTCCCTCTCTCCTAATCCCTGATGTCAGTCTCTTCGTTTTGCTCCCAGCGTGGTTATTTGGAGAGGATCCCTAAGCCGCAAAGCCGGCGGCACAGCGAACTGTGAAGACAAGCGGCGACAGCAACAGCAGCAGAAAGAGAATTAGAGATGGGAGGGGGGGTTGAGTGAGATTGAGTGAATGAGAGAGAGAGAGCGAGAGAGAGGGAGAGGAGAGAAGAGAGAGAGGGTGCTTATACTGAGCGAGGCAGAGGCAACAGCAACAGAGGCACCACACTCTTTTACCATCCTCACATAATCCCAGATGCACATTTAGGGGCGATGGAGGGCACCATGCCCTGCTGAAGACCACTGACTGACTCTGGAAAGACAAACCTCTGAATGCCTGGCTCATTTTATGACAACAACCAACAAGGAGAGCACATACAAAACCAGCCGGAGGGAGAGACAGACAGAGAGAGAGAGAGAGAGAGAAGTGGAGAGAGGGTGGAAGGAATGAGTGGCAGGCTTGGTACAACAGCTGATGCCAGAGTCTGAGAGAGAGAGAGGCTGAGGGAGAACCTGAGGATTGGAGGAGCGGAAGGCTGGCACGTGTAGAGCAGAGTCGGCAACTTATGGGCTGAGAGAGACGGAGGAGAGCAAAAGAGATTCACATACACGCACAGCTGGACAGATGAGGAGGCATCAGGGACCACGCTTCACTCCTGGGTATGTTAACCTACATGCACACAGACACACACACAGGCACACGCACACACAGGAACATAGAACACTTGAAACAGCACAGTGACTGGGATTTCTTCAGGACTGACGATTACTCAGTGATGCTTCTTCGACTCATCTTCAAAAGCTTCCATAAAAGGACAGAAGATGGCAATGTGTGTGTGTGCTCGCTTCGCCTTTACGGCCATAACAGCATTGTAAACCACTCCAAACACCTCATGAGATAGTGATGCATATAAATACACACTCTGTAGCTGAATGTGTCATATAGCCGGACTCACCACTTGTTTAGTTGGCTAATTCGTTGTGCAGCTGATAACTTTTTGGTGGATCTTGGTGTCTCTTGGAGCTGAGCTGCTGCGGTTGTTTATGTATAGCCCGACTTTCTTGCGCTGCGCTGTGGGATGCCATGTGTGGTAACATGACATGGGTGACCATGTGTTATGTCATGTTGTGGCAGAGAGCATGTGGCTGAGGACAGCAGCTTTGCATGAGGTGTATCACTCGGACGTCTCTCCTGCTCCCCATCAACCCCGTCTCCGTCTCTCCTTCCACCATCTTCCCCC
>OMNV01012779.1:0-42596 GCA_900303265.1 Brotula barbata
TTGGTCTGCTGTCAGTTTATTTCCATTCAGCTGCGTCACAGTTTTGAACAGGGCTTGGTACTCTGTGATACTCTGTGATTTTAAACCAACATTTAGTTACGGAATCTGAATGCAGATGCAGTTCATCGCCAATGCACTGTTGACAAAATGTCTTGTTGAAATTTTGACCAAACAAGCGACTGAAGATGCAAAATTCTGAGTTACAGTCAACAGTCAGTGTCATACGCTTACGTTTACATGCACAACAAACTATGGGACCAAAATACGATCATGTAAACACATTCAATAGTCAGATTGAGAACTTAATAAGGCTAAAAGTGGAGGTCCAGACCGATATTAGCAACAGTCTCTGATATTTCATCATCAGTGAAGAGTCAACTTTCACCTCTGCCATTACATCATCATATTATGATTATTTAAGTATGTACATACAGATAATTTAGTAGTCGTTTATTTCGTTTATTTCTTTCTTTCTTTCTGATTCCCTCCCTGGGGTTCAATCTTGAGGTTGCTACCAGTGTATCGTGTATGTTGTTATATTGCTCTTGGTATCTGTCCTACAGTATCTGTGTGTTTGATTCCTCCAATGTGTGTATATTTGTGTGTTCCATAAATGTAGTTAAATAAATCCCTGTGGCTGCACGAAACATCTGAACTATAAATTGCAGACAAAGTGTTGGGTTTTAACACTGTTGAATAACCCAGCTCAGTTTAAATATGCATCGCCATAAATCGCTGTGAGCGTCTCTAAATTTTAATTTAGAACATTTCACATCTCCCTGCTGATGCTTGCAGCTTTGTAAAATATGAATGCACATGAATATGCTCTCATAAAAACTGTAATTTAACCAAACATATCCCAGGACTTCTGACCCAGATTGGTTCACCACAGCCAAACCACATATCCTCCACCCAAACTGCCTGTAAATATGGAAACTCTGCTGCTTTACCCTGTTAGAGTTTAACTTAGAGTCTCAGGGCGTACAGTTTGTTCCAAGGTTCTCCTGGTTCGTCCTGTGTGTTTGTGTAATGTTAGGCACGGTGACGGTCATTGTGCTGATGTTATTAATACAGCAAAACACATTCACATGTCACATCTTTCAGTCATTTCTTAGTTTTTCTTCTTATGTTCTCTCTCCTTGTTCTATCCTTATAATCCACATAATCATATAATAATTCTGATATTATTTGGACCTGTGTTCATGCATCCTCTGTTTTCATCTTTTTTTTATTTTTTGTTTCAGTTAAGTTTATTCAACACTATTTGTTTTTAGTTTTGACATATTTTGATGACGTATTTTACTTTTTATTATATTAATTTGATATCATATTACTTGGGTTATTATGATAATTTCCCATTATATTAGTTATTATGGTTATTAGTTATTATGCTATCACATTCATAACCAAAAATTCACACTAGAATACAAATTAATCACGATACAATTTGATTCACCTTGGATAATACTAATAATAATAATAATAATTAAACCACTTGAATGATTTCCTGTTGTAAAATTATTTTATTTACTCATTAACTGAATGAACCTTGTGGTTTGACCGGAGTGTGGGATATGAATCAACAAAAGTTTTATGATTATTAGTGATGGTATGAGGAGGGCTGAAAATATAGATGCAATGTTATGAAAAGTTTTTTGTTTTTTTTATCTGAGGCTGAATTGGGAGAGTTGAATCCCCTGTGTGTTGTGTGTGAGAGGATGAAGAAGAGAGTGAAGAGGGGAAAGGATGAATAATGCAGGTCAGGATCCCATTGTTTGGTGAGAGCCCTCTGCAGCCCAGGACACGGAGTGAAATATTGATTCATCACTTAAAAGTTGTAGATTCTTTCCTTCCTTTGCCTTTTTTTCCCCCGGATGCACTGAGGATCCCTGGGAAGACAAAAGAGCCACAAGCTTCAATGAGCATATTTTAGGTCCCACTGAATGATTTCAGGTCTGAAAAAGCCTTTCAGACATTTTCAAACAATAACAATGAAGCTTTGGAACATTTAAGTGCCCATGGAGTCTAAACTCACTTTTTGTTCCATTTAATTTTTCATAGTTTAACTTGAATTGAATTGAATTGAATTAATTAATTGAATTTATTCCAAGCATACAAATTTTCAGAATGCCAATCACCGATTATTAATTTTCTATTTTAATTTTTATTTATTATTTCAACTATTTTGTAATTTTCTAGATAGATTTTTTTTTATTAATATCTTTTTTTCTTTGATTTTTAGAGTCATAAGGAAAATCTCATTTAGAATCTAAGATCAACCTCTGTTGTGTGAAAACTGAGCTACCGGTCTTAGATGGAGGATCTATGCGCCATAAAAAGAAGCAGCAGGTGAAAGTGTGAGTGTGAAAAAAAAAAGGAGAATCACATCATGCAGCTTAGAGGAGTTAAAGTCAGAATGTGTTCACAGCAAAGAGAAGAAGAAGGATATGATGATGATGATGATGAAGTTTACGGATTTCAATTTCTGCAAACAACACATTATCCCTGAAATATGAAAGACAGGAAACCAGAGTGGATTCTTTCTTTCTGTTTTTTTTTTCTCCTGATTTCTCTGTTTTCTTCTCTGCATCATGCCTGTCCTTCTTTCTCTTTCTTATTGTCTTCTCCTTCCTTCCCTTTTTTACTTCCTTCCTGTTTTCTGCACAGTGCCATTCCTTCTTTTTCCATCGGTTTCCTGTTCTGTCCTTTGTTTTGCCATCCTTCTCTCTGTCCATATGTATTTCCGTCCTTCCTTTCTTCGTTCCTCCCTCCTTCCCTGGAGTTCTGGCTTCATGTTAGTAGTACCAGTCTGTCGTATGTTGTATCAAAGGAGCTCATGTTGCTATATTATGATTTTGATGATTGTCCCCATCGTTAATTATCAGTGGTTATCTGGGTTTTTTACTCCTCTGATATGTGTGTTTGTGTGTGTGTGTGACTGTGATTGGCAGTGTGAGTTTCTCTCTCTACGCACAACAGTGTGTCTTTTCGACAAATGTTGTTTTCCTAAAGATGGAGTGGTTATTTGGAGTGATTTTCCCATCGTTAAGTCAAGTTTACTGTATGTGTATGGCTCCAAAGGTTTCAGCATGTTGCTTCAATAAAGTTGTATTATGTCAAGAACAATAAGGGAAACACTGTTGCATTATTTATTTCCTCAAGCAAATGTATGATCAATGATCAATAAAGTCATATTTCCATTTTGAACTCGTAAAACTTTGCCCACAGTGAAGGGTTGGAATTCCTGTCGTCCTTCGTCAGTGGAAACACGCCGCGTGTGGGTGAGCGGGGTGTGTCCGTGCATATGTGGTCAGGAACGACTGTGTCAGAATCCGGCCTGTTCCGTTTCTCTGACAGTGCGTGGCTGTCTAACACTTTTCACCAGGCTCACCTTTGCGTGATGGCCGCTCTGTGAGTACGTCAAACGTTCTGTCTGTCAACCGCCGAGACAAATGTAAAAGGTTTCGTCGGTGGGACATCTAAAGGGCGATCCCACTCAACTTCAAGTCACATCTGCCATCCATTTGCAGCCGATCTGCTTTTTCCCAAGACCTCCGTTTGTCATGTTTGATCTGTTTAATGTTCCAAAAAGGAGAAGTCTGGAATTTCACATAAATTTGAGGTTTTCTGCCATAGCGCGAGCAGTTAACACAAATTTCCTGGAATAAAACCACTGAGTTCAACGTTACCACGTCGGGCTCTATGAAGTGGCCTCTCGATATACAGTATGAATCTGAGTTACAGATATATGCACAGGAATGGATCAACACTCAGACATTAGACACTATCCATGTCCTTGAGAAGCTAGCAGAGCGTTGATGTCACCTGAGTGCGGTTGGAACTGAAGCGATGCCGTGGCTGATTACAAACAATGTAGCGGATCAGTTAATGCAAATGAATCTTTAATCTTGTTCTGATCTTTCATGTCTTCATGGCCTTGGGCTTTGTGAAAATTCAACAATATATTGACTTGACACTGACAGTTTGAAATGCAAAACCCAAAATTGAACATCACTGTTGGTCAGTGTCGAATTATGTGCTACAATGTCCTGAAAAACATGACAAAATGTCAATCAGCCATGTATTTCAATTGACCTCTGTCTTCATGTTTTAATTCATGTTATAATTAGGCATTGTTTTTTTTGTAGGTGTCTGCTAATCCTTAATCTTATTGCAAATTTGTGACATCACCTCACTGCAATAGTGCCATTTTGCGTGGAATTATGAGGATGATTGTTCGCGAACCTGCTGTCACTTCATGCTAAAACAATGGATTATCACTCTTTGTGCCTCAATTTATAATCTATGCATTGGAATGGAAAGGAAATTCAAATCTCTATTTCCATCATACATTTGCTGATATCAGATATATATCAAATTTATTTCCACAACCTTCCATTCATCTTGCAGATATTTGCTCAGAGCTCACAGTAAAATGTAAATTCGGAGCAACTGCACAATTAATCATGCATAAAACATGTAAGTAAAACAGTTGGGAAAGTGAATAGAAAGTAAAATAAGAAAGAAAATAAACAAAGGCACTGAAAATAAAAGTAATACATATTAACCAATAAGTTAAAATAAAATGAAATGTAAGCAAAGGTTAAAGATAGAGAAACGAAACCAAAAAGGAAACTCGTCTTGAACAGAATAACACAGAAAACTTTTCCATTTGCCCTCCATCGAGGAAGAGAAATGTGATAGCATAATGGTTTGGCTCTCAATATGGCTGAAATTTGCCATTTAAGTCAATGGGCTGAATAAAACATTTAGAATGTAATGCGGCTGACTGGTCTATAATCGTTTCATTTAGGAAACCAGGCACGTTCACTGCTTTCATACTTTCTCAGGGACAAAAACAAAAGGGAGCATTCATTCTTCTTCGTATAGGTTACAAACTGTTGACAGTCACACGCATAGAAAACAAGTCAAACAAATGGAAAACAGAGGACGCTTTATGGACACTGAGTGTAACCTCCAACATTGTTCAGAAAAGTGTTTAAGATTTCATGTGGCTTTCCAGAGCTTTTCACTCCCTCTCAACTCATCATTTTCCCCTCTGATTCATCCCAAGGACCTTAATGCCTCTGAAGAGCAAAAGGCTGCATTGTTCGGATGAATATATATTTACGCAGACGGAGAAATGCAGCGCAGGAATCAGAGAGCATGCAATATGCATGTAGGGAATGCTTCGGCTTTTTATTGGAAGAGCTCTTAGCATGATCTCAATTGGGAATATAGAGGCGGGCGATAGAGTAAATATAGAAACACTCTATTATGCAACAAGATAACAGAACACCTTTATGCTTTTTGAGTAACAAAGACGCGACTGCTCAATGCACTTTGTGTTATCGGCAAAGACTCAGAGGATATGAACGCTTGTTACATTATACATCACGGTCTGAGGAGGTCACGTACAAAAAATGACACATAGAATTGTTTTCTGCAGCCCAGATTAAAAATAAACACATTATAAAGTCTGTTGGTGTAATGTAAATAAAATAAAGGTGACCTGTCCACGCACTGCAACGTCAAAAAATCACAAAGATAGCCCTCATGTACGTCTGACGGCATGATAAAAGCAGCTGAGGAGATTCATAATTCAGAACATGCAATGGAAAACAGATGTTGGTATACCCTAATAATCCTGTCAACATGTCTCGCATCAGCACCACACATGTGCAGCAGAAGAATTCAAACAGCTGCTCCCCGGCTCTGGAACCATCCGTTCCATTCTGTATCCGTGAACCCACAGTGCTATCGAGATGCATTTCCACCAATTTGCTGTGGCAAAGAGGCAAGGGTGGACTAACGCGTTCCCGCTCGTGATGACATCCTGGGTCCCACTTTGCCCCCCTACTAGTTCTGGTTCTTCAACCTTTTGGATATATAATCAGCAAATTGACCTAGGACCTCACCCCTTCCCCTTTTTGAATCAAAAATTCAGTATCAGGATTCGACTTTACTCTTTACTGATGTCAGGACTTTGACCACACATTTGTGGATTTGAGATTCTTTACTAAACCAGGTCTGAGGTCTTGTTATTTTCCATTATTTCCTTCTATTCCATCATTCATTCCATTGTTTACATTATTCTTACGTTATTGAATTTCTACGTAATTAATCTATCCCACATGCTGTTCCTACTGCCTGGTCGTTCGAGGAGAGGGATTGTCTCTTTTCATTTCCTAAACCACTTTGTGTGCCATGTAGGCATAACAAGAAAATCATAATTAAAACCAAGTAATTTTCTCAAGATATCTCAAGAAGCAATTGTAAAATGTAAAATATTATGATATCGTGTGTCCTCTCTCAGCTTCCATAGAACTTTTTAAAGTTTGACATTTCTGTTTTATTTTGATAGGTACAGTGGAGAGATAGACAGGAAGATCAGGGCAGAGAGATAGGATGACACACAGTAAAGAGCACAGGTCGGAATAGAACCAGCGCCGCTTCCATTTTGGTGGACAAATTGATTTTTGGTGATGATCCAAATGTGTTGAATCTTGAATGATTATTTTAGATCCTATATCCAAAAAGTATGACTGCTGGGTCAAATGATAAATTTGAAGCTATATGAGCGGTCTGTTGAGATGGATTGTTGTTCAGCCCTGGCAGCGCTTCACAGAAGAAGACTTTACTACATCTGTAATGTCCTACATGTGCGTGGAGTTCAGACTATATAAAACGTGTGATGGAGTGAGGCCAGATTCACATTTCTCACCATATGAAGTACCTTCATATTGGGTTGGACCGCTATATTGGACTGATAAGGTCATCACTGACATCATAGACGATAGATAAATCATTTACTTTGTTTGTAGTCTCTGAACTGTATGAATCACAAGGTTGTATTATGGTCAGATGCTTTACTTAAACCAGTGTCGAAACATACACAACGTAAATGAACAAATATACAATCATATTTTATATGGAATAATGGAATATTCAGACATATTATAACATTTGGATGCAGTTGCTGTTTGTCACTTATGGTGAGTTTTGCATTTAATTTTCCGCATGTGCTGCCGTCCACACACACACACACACACACACACACAGCCTTGATTAAACTGATTGCAGACACCTGCTCATTGGCGGAGTGAAAAGTGAAGACAAAAAGAGAGGCGTTTGAAGTTCCAACACAAAATAAATTTCCATAATACCAATGCAGTCTGAAAAATTGACCACAGCTTTGAGACATAATTAATTTGATAATTAGCTCTGCAAATTAGTCTTCAATCAATGGAGGAGTGACTACAGGACATCATCTACCTGCTCTGTTAACGTTGATTTGTTGAACTTTGTCTGACTGCATGAAACAAGCTGCTTATTCTTGAGTTGATTAATTATCCTCCTCCATGTAGAACATCATGCTCCTTGTGTTTGTGGTGCCAAACAGCCTTTTGTGGCTACAGATTTCAAAGTTATGACAGTTACAGATGACATTAGTAGCGTTTTTGTTGTTGCTGTTGTTGATTTGGCTCTGCGTGTGCTGGTTGTGTTGTTGTTGGTACAAACTGAAATTGTAACCGATGGTCTGTGTGAAGTCTGTTATTGTGTGTGTTGGTGTAAGAGATCGCATCAATTCATTATATTTAGTTTACTTGGTATTAATCATGCAACCAAAAAAAGAGTATTTTAGGTACAAGTTGTTTTTTTTTTTTTGTAGTTTCATATGTATTAAGAATAATGTCAAAACACAAAATATACATGACTATTTATTAATGTGGGCAGATTTTATTTTAGCAATGTTTGTCTTGTATTCAGTTATTTATTTGCACTTTTTCTAAACACTCATTCCACTGATTTCTAACAGGAATTCCTGGTAATTTATACGCAATACACCACAAAATCACCTGTAAACCAGCTGAAATGTTGGGCTTAATCTATATGGATTGATGTTGTTCAAAAGGGAATCTTGGGGTGTGTGCCAAAATGTAAATGTAGTTATTACTGTGCACAATTTGATAGGTTCTTCCTCGGGTCATAATTGGCTCGTAACTTTTCCAGTATTCCTGTTATCAGCTATCTCCTCTGTCAGCATGTCCAGTTGAATATATGGTCTGTTGGTGGTCTAGCCAGACATTTAGTGTAACCTGAAAGCTTCTGGTTGAGGTCCTAGCTGTGGTACGGTCAGCACTGAAACACTGTAGCTCCTGTGGCTGTACTTAAAGTTGTATTGCTGCCACCTCATGCATTGCAGTGTGGATATATAGTAGATTAAATCAGAAGGCTACTTGACCAGGACTGCTCTCGCCATATTTGTATAGAATGCAGGCTCCTGGGCCATCATATTTCTGTAATAAAACACTGAGGGTCACCGGGAAACACTGAGCCATTATTTGACTCGTACGGTCCTTTGTCTGCAGCCTTCAATTATGGCCTGGTGAATTCCCCTCAGTTTTATACTGAAAAACTGTGTGTTCTTTACTTGAGGTCACGATTCCTGCTAATTAACCTCGTTACACTTTGAACTGTCCTATGGGAGCCCTGCACCATCTCCGACGCAGCCAGACTGCTAATAACCCTGAGTTTTACAGAGAAATCCCAACGAGAAGCAACAGTTTTGGAAGCAACACCATCAGCTGAGCGCTGTGACATTTTAGAAGGTGAAGTAGACTCCCAGAGGACCTTTGGCTGTGTCGAAACCACAGTCTGGCTGGGTGAAATCACCAGCGTTTACAAATGTGCCTGTCATAGCGCCAAAGTCTGAGTTTTAGGGTCACATTTTGGAGTGATGATCTGATAATGCAGGTATTCTATGGTGGGACTCTTGTGTACAAACAAAGCTCGTAACGTAGAACTTTTAAGAGAGGCTTCTCAGAATGACGCTACTTACTTTCTACTTAGTGCTTATGAATAATTACAAGAAGGCAGGGCAGGTTTGGCTTTTCAAAATGCAAATCAAGTCGGCGCCACGAGGGGATTCACTCGAAGCACTCGAATGAGGAACGAGAACAAAGAGCAAAAGAGTCACCCATTTTATTAATTATGATGGTTTGGCAGTTGCCCTTTAGAAAAGTCAGTGGACTTAATTAAATTACCACGCGCGGAAATAGCTCTGTAAAATACGCCCTCGCAAGCTCTCAGTACCTTATCTAATGAGAGCGGGACCCACAGGGATCCTCCGAGGTTTTGAAGTGCCCTCTGAGTTCTTCAGGTACGATCATAATGTCAGAATTTAGTTCTGCGAAAATATAAAAACTTGGCCCGAGCAAAATCCGAGTGAAGCAATCGTCCTAAATGTGCGTTTGTGGATGTTGTTGTCACTGCGATGGATTTCAGAGCAGCACTTCATGGCCAACAAACTGAAACAACAGCCTGATATTGCCCCCGCTTTCAACCCTGCACAGTGGCCTTTAATCCCCTGCGGCCCTTCAGAGTAAAGGCCTTTTTCCAGGTCAGCTCACATTTTTGCTCTTCACATCTGACTCTCAGCACAGATAGGATGATTATAGGCGGTCTGACGGTCGAGGAAGTTGGCATGAAAAGAGTAAGCGGTTGTGACACATGTTCCAAAGACCCCGGGCATCGCTCCAGGTTATGAAAGCATAGAGGAGAGGCAGATGCAGATGAGTGTAATGGCAAAGACGAGTAAACATGCAAATGCCGGTTTCTGGTGTGTCTCTGGTTTGAATCAGATGGGCTCTCTTTCCGCCACATACGCTCACAATTACAAATCTATCCCTCATTGATAAAAAATTAACAAATTGTTGACTGTCAAAACAACACAATTTGGATTGTGGCATGTCTGGTTCTAAGCATAGCATACAGCATAACCACCAGGTTGACTAATGTTTAATATTTTGCATATGCGCTGAGTTCACACAACCACATTTGTTTATAATTGCCTCATTTATTCATGAGATATAGCACTTTTTGAGCTAAACTTATGAAAGCAAATCTTATCTTAAACGCTCTGCCCTGTCCTCAGAAAAAAATGAAATGAAATGAATAAAGTCTGAGTGTAATATTAACCTTTGATAGTGTTACTGCTATTTTTATCTCCAAATCGTATCATTTAATTCCAGAGTCATGGCAAAACTGTTTACTATGCAGACTGCTGTTCAGCGATAAACAGCAGAATGTCGCCCCCTCAGGAATGATGCACTTTAGAAATGATTTATGAGAATTGGAATTGGTTTGAATCGTCCATTTCAAGTCCAAACCTCTGAGTTGTCACCTGTCTGATTCATGCTCTTCCTCGCCATCTCTCTGACTTTGACCCAAAATGCAGCTTTCCAGCTGTTCTGACACATAATGTTGTGGAAATAATCAGCTCTGCTAGGAACAGGAAATAGAACCTCGGATCAAATGTCGGTGACACAGGGCAATCTATATTTACTATAAATTCATATAAATAAATGTGTTTGTGTTTTCGGCGCCGCAGATGGGCTATATGGGTCAACAGACATTAGATGTGTGTCAGTGATTCCCTTCTGGTGCTGCACTCACATTCGCCTATGGAGATTCAGAGAAAAAGCTGCTGATGCTCACCTAAACGCTGCACTGACCTGCTTTCTGTTGTATGCAGTACACAGCTGTGTACACACATTTCTGGCACTGAGTAATGGAATTTCACATTAGTACACAATAGATCTTACTTACATCGTCTTCATTTAATTATGGGAAATAATCCAATAAATCCTAACTGCTTTCAGCTGCACCTCAAGGCTGTAGAGATGTGTGTGTTTTTTTCAGGAAGCTTGCTGTCTCTTTCAAAGGATACATTCACACAAGGATGATAATGGATTGATTATTTTCTGTCATTGCACGTGCGTATATTTGCTGACCCTGCAGGGCCAGTATTAAGAGAATATTGCTTAAGTATTACTGCAAATTAACGTGGGAACTTTTACGTTCATTTATGTTTATTTACAGAAACATCTATTATGTATTTTTTTACTCTCTGCTTTCTACTCTTAATTTTAAATGGGATTTTTAAGCATTTTACACATAAATCTCAGATTTAATATTGTCCTGAGCCAAGAGTTTTGACTGTGTATTTTACTATGAAAAGCATATGAGAATATTAGCAAGAAAAGTAGAAAAAAGACATTTCAAAATGAATTTATCTGATAATCATGGAAACACAGTTACAGTCACGCATATGTCAGAGGAAGAGACCTCAGAAGAAATTCCCATAATTTGGGGTCAAAAATCTTAAAAATATATACACTATAAAGTTTAGGCTAGCAACCATTATCTAATTCTGTATGTAGGCAAAAAAATCTTTTCTTTCTTTCTTTTCTTGTCAGTTGTTCCTTTGTTGCATAACCATCAACATATGATATCAAGATTGAGTAAAATCTGAGAGGACTACTGGACTACTGGACGCATCTACAGAGAAACCAATAAAACATTACAAACAATTTGAAAAATACAAAGTGTGAAAATATTCAAAACAAACATTAATATGTCAGACAAAAAATTATCCCAAAATAACAAACAAGACACTGGGAAATTAATAGGATATTACATTGTAATGAATAGTATAAGTATAGATAGTTTTATTCAACTCATGATAAACAAAATGCTAATTTGTAAAATCTTGCAGTGACACCCTCAGATATATACTAGATCCAAAGAGTAGGTCGAGGTCAACTTAAATGTTGCACTACAATTTAATAATGACTTCCATTGTTGTGAGTAAAGAGGATAAACGCATTAAGATGTACTGGAGGTCAGTGTGCAACATATTGGGGCAGATCAGTGCTCTGAGGGGGGTTTGAGACGCTTCAACTCCCAAGAACACACAGCAAAGCAGGACCAAAATCTCTTTTAATGCCTCGTGTGGCGTGCCCTGTACATTGTCGACTCCTCTCGGAGATTGCTTGCGGTCTTGCACCATTTTGTGCAAACGCTGCATATCAAAGGGTGGCGCAGAAACGCAGCCATTTCAGCGAGGTCCCCTTTGAGCGAAAAACCCAAAAATGGATGCACATGCATAATGTGATTCGGATAATAAACAGGAAAAAACAAAGGCCCGCTCACGGGTAGCTTTATGAATTATCCTACCGCTTTCCTGGCAAGCCAGAGCAAGTGAAGATTATCTCCCTATGTGACCATGAGCACAGAGAACACAGACGAAGCAGACATGTCAGAGTCAGCCCTGCATCTTGGAAATCATTGAAGATGAAGCAGCCTTCACTTTAAAAGCTCAATGAATATAAAATTCACTTTAACAGTTGAATAGTGAAGCAGACAATTTGTTGCGTCTGTCCTCAAGTTATGAAAAATCCTCTGCAGTGATGTGTGTAGAAATTAAAATTCAGTCCAATGACTTTTACAAGAAAGCACCATGGGTAATTGGTGTGAAATTTTATCTATTTTTTTAATGAAAAACTAAGGATGATCACATTAACCTTGTTTGGTTTTGCCTCCGAGCCTCTGAGAAATAAGCGTATGCAAAAAACTTCCGCTTCAGATGGTTGAAAAGTGTGTTAAAGTGTGGACGTTTTTTGGACTTTCTGAAAGCCAGATTTTAGTTTATCACGTCTAATCTACATCAGATATCAAAACCTCAAGAAAATCCTACATTTGGGGTAATGAAGCTCAGGTGGTGCTTAATTAAAACAGAACAACTAAAGAACAACAAACACACCTCATGACATTTTGAACAAATATTTTCCTGTATTATATGCAGCCCACCCTGATCCCTCATGGAGAAACCTGCAGCTTGAGCCAGACAGAAACCAGAAATATACATACAACCTGGAATAAACAAATAAGTAGGATTACACAATGACCTAATTGACAGAAGATGACTAAAGAATGAAATTATGGTTTCAATTATCAGCTTCCACATGTTTACTTACACCAGCTGTTACCCCGGCTGACAGCGATAACTGCAGTTTTTCTCAGTTGTGTGTGTTGGTTGTGATTTGCAATATGTGTGGAAATTAGAAATTGTGAATCGTGCTAGAATTAGCCTTTTTTTTCCTTTCTTTGAGTTTTGGGTCAACCTTGTCCTGCAAGGACATGTAAAATAACAAAATAATTCACAAATGACGGTTCTCTAGATGTTTACATAATAGCTACTTCGCTAGCTGGTAAAATTAGGTACATATATATATATATATAATCAGTATATGTATATATATACATTGTATATGTAAAATGTACTTTTGAAAATTACTTTGACGCTCACTGGTCTATCAGAGCCAAATTGATTAAGTACATATTGTAGCGTGTTGGGGAGTTGCGAGCGTGAATTTCCAGCATGATTTACATTTGGGAATGTTTGCGTTCAAAATGTGTGCTTTAGTTATTTGGTTTTTGAGTCGACATGGTTTTCGTTATTGTTCATATTGTTCCTTTCCTTGCCTGCATATAACTTGTGTTGTGATGTGATGTGTTTAAGTGTTCTAAAACGTCAGTGTAAGTTGTTGTTCTGTTAGTCACCTCCCATGAGATACTGTCTATTTCCAAACTGTTCTAGCGCCGATAAAAGTCATTGCCAGGGTGGTCTGACATATGGAACATGGGAAAGTGCCCAAAAAAAGCAGAAATCCTGGTAACAAACCAGCGGTGTGTTAACAATATGTTTCTATCAGAAACATGTCCAAATATTATATCCTATGAGACAGCCCATTGAAGGTGTCTATAAACTGAGACAGCCTTTGAGTTAGATTGCAATATGATGACTTCCAAAGCTGACAGCTCACTGGCTATTGAGAAAGACTGAATGTATTTTTCAAGATAAAACTTTTTTTGGCTGGAGAACTTTTTCACCATCAGTGGATTTTCAGTTCAAGGTGCAGATTGGTGTTTGGTATGATTTAACACATACATGGACTTCCTGGTATATACTGCTGTTTATAAAATAGTTGAGGCAGTTGCATTCGATGGTAATGATAGTGGAGGTCATTTTTTTTTTTTTTTTCAGTTATGTGAACAACACAACAGAATCTACCAAAAGTATGATATTTTTTTTTGTTCGTATACATACAGTGCACAGAAATATAGTGCAATGATACACAGGGAATGATATCTTTTTAGTGCACTTTTTAAACATTTTTTTTTAGTGCGGAACGCCTAAAGTTGAAATGTGCTATCTATCCGTGTTATCTACTCTGGTGACAAATACTAAAGCAAATTCAAAGCTTTGAAAATTGCAATGCGTTATGAAAAAAAAATCATTTTGTAGCAGTAAAAGTGAAGCACATGTTGTTTAGTGTAATCAGCAAACAGCTGTACAGGCAGCGATCTCTGGTGAACTGGTTATTTCAGAGATGTAATGGTGACGGTGAGGGGATTTTCGCTCTCTTTGATCCGCTGACTGGCAGTAAAAGTGAGCCGTACAGCTGCAGCCAGCTGTTTCCTGGAATCCGCACACATGGCTTTGAGAAAGGTTTGACAGAGAAGCCAAGGTGCTTTCTGCCCCCCCACCCTTCCCAATCCCCCATCCGCGTGGATTCTCACATATAGAAGGAGCCGTGAAGTTCAGTGCTCTTAGTAATGCAAGCACGATTTTCCTAACTGCTGGACAAAGGACTTGCAGCGCTGGTTTCCTCAGCCTGCTTCATGCTCGGCTGAGCCTGAACGTGACAAGCACTGCCAAAGGCACAGGGGGGAGGCAATGCTGAATGGGAGGACGGGGAGCGGGACACAGGAAAGATCCGTGTTTTGATTTGCATGTGTGCTGGGTGTGTTGATGCATCTACATCATCTTATCTCACTCCCTCTGTTAGGGTTACTTATTCTTGTTTTCCCAGCCTGGAATCATCACACGCCTCTCTTCTTTCTGTCGGAGGACCATGTGAGGCTCTCGGACGTAAGTGCCTCCTTTGTTGCTTAATTGACTTTCCTAAGGGGCGATTCTCTGAGGGCAGTTGATGTTTTTCCCCCTCATTCTTAGCATATGTACAAAGAGATGTGATCCACCGGAGGGGTGGGTTGTATTTGAGTGGGTGGGCGACAGATTACTCCATGTGGTCCATGCATGGGAGATGAATGCATGTGTGTAGTGCTGCTGTTGTTGCCTCGGTTTAGCTTTTGTTATCCACTAAGTCATTTTTGGAGCCTACAGATGTTGCTGTTGTCACTTTTTTACATTTAGCAAACATCATTCTCACTTTCACTTATGTTTTAGTGCCGAACACAGAAGCGTCTCTAGTGACAAACCTGACAGGACCACATGACATGGACTGCTGATTATAAGCAATTAAAACTGCAGTTGGGCGGATTGGAATCTGCATTTCAAAAATGCCAGTTCCCTCCCTGCTGCACCTCAGCCTGCCTCTGAGCCCCCCCCACCACAGCAGTCTCACCCACGTGCAGGCTGGAAACTACGCTAATATAGAATAAATACTGCAAGCATAGCAGTTGTCCTGAAGGGTTTACCTGGGCAGATAAAACGCAGACACAAACTCCAGTTATAAAGGAGCCCACTGCCTGTGGTGTGAACAGTAAAAGTGATGACAATGCAGGATAAGTAACAAAAAAACTGTCGAGTAGAAATGATGCTTGCGCTCCGATTCTCTTATTCACACCACCTGTAGAAAGTGACACCAATATTGATTCCAATTGGTTCTTGTGCTCGATCCAAATACTTTTTGCTTTGTTTTTGTTGACCATTGTCTTTTTGCTACCTTGCTTGTGTATGCTGATGGTGGTAGACGAGGAATGTGAAGTTTCTTCTATGCTCTAACTAAATTTAAATACAGAACTACTTTAAGTAATCGCAATTCCAACTCAAAGTTATTAAGCTGATATAAAACCATCATCTTTGATTATGGAAGCAATGCATTCCCTGTCATTCCTTTGCTACAATGATGACTTTGGTGGTACCCTTTTGTGTGGACATGTGTCTAAAATAACAAATATGTAGACATAGCTAACTAGCCGACAACATCTAACAGTTAGCCGGCTAGCTGTTACTTTAGCAAAAAGTAGAAAAGTAGAAAAGAGGAAAGACATGGAGTAAGAAAGAAACAAAGTGAACGAATAAATAAACAATAATAAAACAATTTGTGTGTGAACGAGTTTAGTTCATCTCAGTTATTAAAGTACTGAAGTATGTTTGCTGCTCCTCCATATGGTGAGGAGTCAGTCGCAATGGTTCAGGCATCTTCTAAGGATGCCACCATTTGGAAATGTACCTGGCATGCGGAACTGGGAAGAGACCTGGGGCAGACCCAGGACACGCTGGAGAGACCACATGTCTCGGCTGGCCTGTGAGCGTCAAGGGACCCCTAAGAAAGTCTAGAGGAAGTGTTAGAAAATGGCTGGACGGATGAGTTCTGTTTGTATCAGGAACTGCCAAACCCCAAATATGTACATAATTCCTTCAAGTCTGCATGGATTCCTGTCAAGTTACACCATCAAATTTAAACTGACATGGTCAATAAATAATGAAAATAGCATATGTATGCTGTTATTAATTATAGACAAGTTTGCAGAACACATAGAGGAGGAATTTATGCATTCCATGTCTTCAAACATTTTTTTCATAATCATCACTGAATAACAACCATGTTATTCATAATTGAGTTAATGCACACACCAAGAAGTAGGAGTGTGTTGGGATACTAATTCTGTATGTTAAGTGTGGTCTCAGCTCATCTAAGGCCGGCGCACAAACACGCACTTCTATAAATATTGAATCATATTGTATAATGCATTAAGTAAGTTGGATTTCTTGGTGGATGATTGAACAGTAAGACTACTTATAATATGTAAGTAATATATAATATTTCTTTTGATTTCAAATATGTCATCCACTTGGATCACATTATCTCTAGCTCATGGTATAGATGGTATAGATTCCCTTTCCAAATGGGCAAGTAGAGCTTGTTGACTTTTTATGTCAAGATAATGGACAAAATATTTCATTTACGTCGAGAAGCCATTAAGAACATGACTGCACATGGATGTGTTTACACTCTCTTCCCCATTATGAATTCCACACACTTCCTTATCAGTGCTGACACGGAAAGGGAAGTGTCAGCGAACACAGCAGGATGTGAGAGTTGCGTACCTGGAGCTACTGGTGGTGAGCTAAAATGAAATGAAGCGGTGTGTGGGGGCTACATGACCCTAACCTGGACCATGCTGTTTGCAGTGAGGAGGAATGGTGTAACGATGAAGAGGGGGTGGTGTGTGTGAGCTTTGACAGGTAACAGCAGAGATATGTATACATATTGTGGACCCTTTCTGGTTCTCTGCTTGACTGCCTGCTTTTTGGTTGATTTATGAAATATTGGCCTGTTTTTCAAATCCCTGCCTCTGAGTCCTTCCATCATATACCAGATTTTTTTAAACTGGACTTTTCAGCCATAATATTGCTTTTAATGTGATTATTCGCGGTGAATGGAGCATGGATTTGCAAATCGTATTTTGACGAAAATGTATTTATTAACAATAATGCATTCAATGTCCCTACACACGACTCAGAACCAAAACACGCACTCATTAATTGGGTTAATGACTGGTAAATACATTAATATGAGGAAACTGCAAACCTAGTGACCTAGTGGGATAATATTTCACTTAATTGCTGAGTTGAGTCGAACCCAACATTTAAAATTGTGAACCGAGTCTGATGAGCTCTGGACTGCATTCATTCTGTGCCCACTGACCGGTTCATATATTTTGAGTTATTTAATACCATCTTTGGTGAAATTCGGAGCCCAGCATGGTCTCGGTCTAACAGGCTTTGGCACCAAACACTGCCAATTGTCCAATCTTTTTCATGCCCAGCCAAACTGTCCCACATTCCAGCTCTAGAATCCCATCTCTCTGCTGAGGACCCAAGAGCTTGGCACTCGAGGTATTAGCTCCCCAGGAGTTGAATGTTGGCTTGTTGCCTCCTCCTCTCACAAGATTGCTTAAGCAAGAATAAGAAAATGAATAGAGAGAGCGTTTGGATAGAGGTAGGGGAGGGTTTACAGGGAGAAGCATTTGTTTGTAATGGCACCGTTTCATCCACCCTGAGGGGATTGGACTCCATGAATGGGCTGGTTTGTTCCTCGGGTGACCAGACATGGCACTTGAATGTTTATTTGCACAATGACAAAGCTTGAAAGAACCAAAGACACTCGGTAATGAGAGGGACCTTGAAGTGTCCCGCTCTGTTCTGTTTCTGCTGAATACAGAGTTTCGCAGTTGAGGCGCAGCTTCTTTGTGTTTTCCTGTTGGCCTCTACAAAACGACAGTGGATTCAACCTAGTGCTAATTTTGCTGAGAACCTTCTAATGGGTCTAATGAGACATGACTATTGATGAAATAGATGCATCCAGGTCCAGCTTTAACATTTTTTGGGTTCCACATAGTATTTTCCTAAGGGGCCCACAACACACACATTATATACAAAAGTACGTAATTTGGTGATACTTTTCCCACACTTACCAGGTCTTAGCCTTTTTGCCGTACCTGTCAGGATCCCTGTGCTACTTCTTAAACACTGCAGAGAAAGAAGTTATGCATGTACTGTGGTCAGTACGTGCCACTACATCTTAACTTTTAAATGTGATGAGCAATGTGGAGTACAGATGATGTTCTCAGATCTAGATCAAACTTGCGGGTTGCAGCGAAAGCAGCCAGGATGGGACTGAAAGCGACTTACTGGCAATTGTGCAAAAAAAAAAAAAAGTTGGACATGTGGAGCATGTTTGTCCTTTTCCTGTCAGGCTGTAGTCCTTTTGAATGGACCATTCTGTTGGAAAACCTGTGCTATTTCTTCTACACCACAAAATATGCAAACCATTATACAAGTTAAACATATTTATGGGCTCCAAATAGAACTTTGATTCGCAATAATGATGCTACCCTCTCGTAAAATAAAATTTCTATGGCTACTATTTTTCCTTATACACCCAGCATGTACATCTCCACAACATTCTCTCAGCCTGCTAGCTGGGAGCTGGTGTAAGAAGGGTCCTGAAAGTTATTAGAGGATAGTGATTCCATCTCATAGACAAACATGTTGAGGCAATGCTGAAAATATTTGTATTAAAGTGAACTTCTACCTTTATGTAGACTAACTTTTACAGGGATTGTGAATCATCAATCTTATCTACTGTTCAAATAATGGAATGCATGCATAGCATGTCAACACCAGATTATCTCAGATTTTTCATAGTAACGAAAAGTGGATTATTTTCTGTGGATCAATAACAGGCCACTGTACAGCCTTTAGATGGAGTATATTACACCAAATATCTCCCAAATGTGCCATCTTTTATCAAATGTAGCCTTGAGTTGCTGGCCATCTTTGTGTTCATGGAAGAGTCGATTTGACAGCCATGGAGTCTTAAATTGTGTTTTGGCATCAAGTAGGAAAATTCACCCCAGGCTGAAAATACTCTGAATGTTTCGATTAACCCAATTCAATAAAACATAGATGAAATCATGAACGTTATAAGACACTCCAATGAAGTTCATTTTACAAGGGAGAAAAACTGTAGTTCATTTTACTTCTGCATATGGTCTAAGGTGATACTCTCAAAATGTATCAGTATTTCTCATGCATAAACAGTAAATGGAGAGGATCACCTTGTTTCCTCGTTCTGTACGTTTACATACACATCAAAACTGTGGTTGTATTTCAATGAAGACAAGAAAATTCTATTTTTCAACTGTTATTTAAACACCATAATAACATTGAAATTGAGGTAAGTTTACTTTGAGCTGACATGAATTTAGTTTTATTTATTCAGCCATGTAAACATCACAGTGTTACAACCCGCAAAGAGGCTCAAAACAAAGAGGTCCTACATAATTAAACCAGCCCTGTAGTTGCAATGAAAAAAGTAGCCTTATTTACAAACAGCCCAGAATAACCACAACGAAACCCAAAACCACAAAACAACAACTCCTAACTAAAACGATGGGCGGGCATTGTCAGAGTAAAGCACCTGTTCATTCTCATCCACAACAGACAGATCTCTTCACACTCGGATCAGGGAACAACAGAATCCTAAGAATTCCACACACGTATTCCATATATTTCCCACATGCATATCAAGACACAACAAACCACACTACATTATTACCTAAATTTACTATATCTTATGTTTGAACAAGTCTGTTGTAACCAAAATTGGTGGACCTGTGCACCCGCTACATGTGCAAAAAATGAAACTATTGGTAGGCTACGTGAGAATTCCAAAACTGGTCTATGTCTACAGAACCTCAGAGTTGCCATGATGAAGAAAAAAATTATCAGAGCAATTTCTCATCATTTGTTTATTACACAAACATATTCACGTTAAAATCTTTCTTATTTTGACCTCAAATCATTCTTGTTATTATGTAATTGTATCATGTTAAAACTAGTCTCATTTGCATTCCATCGAGCAGGATGACCAGCAGTGCAGTTGGCGTTAAGTCTGTTACATGGAGCTAAATGAAAATCTTGATGACATTTGACATTTTGTCTACTTCCGCTTTGAAAAATCCACTGATATATTCTAATTATTTTCCGCGCAGAACTCAGCGTTGGCTAGTATCTGACTCGTTATTTTGAGAAACTGCTTAATTATT
This sequence comes from Brotula barbata, assembly GCA_900303265.1. Lineage (NCBI taxonomy): Eukaryota > Metazoa > Chordata > Actinopteri > Ophidiiformes > Ophidiidae > Brotula > Brotula barbata. The sequence goes on from OMNV01012779.1 coordinate 20,491, forward strand.
CTGCTACAACATAGCAGCCAGAATAGTGCAGTTCACAACATTTCGTGCTACATCTCTTTCTCGACACCATAGCTGACATCGTTTGTTCTATCTGATTTACAAAGATTGATTAAAGCTTCAACTCAGCGTGCACACAGCTGTCCGCATTAATTGTCCCTTTCATTGGCTGAAGCTCACACTCGATGACTGGCCTACACGCTCGATTAATAGATTGATGTGTACTCTAGGAGAATTCATAAAATTGGAGAGCAGAGCTCAGAGTCACACGAGTCCAGGCGGAATTTTACACATGTGGCAGGAAATAGAAAGTTTTATCACACTATCATGGAATTACGTTACGTTTCCCATGTGAGTCCATGGAAAGATGCCATAATTATGGGGCGCTGGTTTTCCCAGTGCAGCTTGCTGATTCATAAGCAGGCCTTAAAAGCATTCCAGGGCACTTCCGCACTCCACAATTATACACATTCTGTGAGCAATAATACAACGCCTAGCTGTGTTTGGACATGAGGCAGGTCAACAAATTCTGTGGCTGGCAATCTGGGAAAATCTTCCACTTTCCAAACATTGTGGTGTTGAGAGCGTTGTTGGTCAGAAAGCAGGATCTTAGTCATCATCTGCACATGCATTGCTACCATGACAACCAATATTGTAATGGCAACAATAGATTATGTTGTCCAAACATCCAAAGCCAACCTGCAGACTGGTAAATTAAACTTGATTGGATTTGCCTGCAGAATGAAACAAATCAGATCTGGATTGTAACTAGATGTCCTCATCTATGCTCACACACGTTTGATCACTTTTCGGCATTCAAATTAGTCTTTCAGGAAAAACACAAAGGCAATGTGTCTGTTTAGCAGCATCATAATTACTGTCTTGACAAAATAGTACTCGGTGTACTGCGATGGGTTTGGTACACTTAAGGAAAATAAAGACACACCAATCATCTTAAATGCTCCAAATCGCAGGGAGGCGTGTAATCGCTGAGCATGCTTAGCTGTAATTGAATCAGCCAATCAGGGTGCAACGCGCAGCAATCGATGACACTATTACCTTAACCATGTAGAAAATCATTTTATCTTCAACATGCAATTGAGGTATGTAAGCAAATGTAATGAATGGATTTTGCATAAAGCCATTTTTATATTATGAAAACACATAAACAAAGCAAAAGCACCAGTAGAATAAAGTTCTAAAACAGAATAAAAGTTGCAACTTTGGTGTGTCCACCTGAGTGTGTTTTGCGTCGGTGAACAACACTGCAGATGTTAGTGTCGCTTAACTTAGCGCTGGGGAAGATCTTTGCTGCCCTAGCATTTGCCACTTTGCCAAATAATCAAGTGTGTGTCATTCAAATTGATGGTTTGGTCGTTGATGAAATTTCGTAGCTGGTTACAATGAATTAATTGTGACAGCCCTCATTTCCTGTTATGATCCTGTTTTTCTCTGTCTCCCCTCAGCGACTCATCTTTTATGTCTCAGCCTAGTCCTTGTGTTTACATTTTTGAGAATGGACGCTGTTCTGAACTCTGTGTTTCAGCTTTTAGTTTCTAAACAAAACAAAAACAAAACACAGAAACTTTTTCTACTGTGTGTTGACGTTAACTTCCATTCAAAGTTTCTCTTATTCACACATCAACAAATGTAGTACTTGAATTTAACTGAACAATTTAGCTGCGCTCTCCGTGGAAGGGTCAAAGGTCAGACACAAGCGCTGGATCTTTCTCTTCTACGTGTTGTTGCTGGTAATCGATTCCTTTTGTGTAAAAATATAATGCAAGTTGAGAAGTACAAAGCTGTGCATTCCAAGAAAAAGTCCTGTAATATCACTAATGGGCTTTTAGATTGCTTTGTTTGTTTTGGATGGCAGCAACAGAACACACACACACACACAGACACACACACAGTCCCAAAGTCCCACAATGTCTCTCTAAGCTTTGGAAAATTGCTGTTGGTACTTTATTGATTGAACCTCTGGGGTGTGTATGTGTATGAGTGTGTACGCATTCACACACACCCAGCCTCACACACACACACACACCCGTGCACGTGCGTGTGGAAGGCAGTACTTATCTTTGCTGATGTTTGAAGAATAAAGACGAGGTGTTGGATAGAGAAACAGGACACATAGTGAGGGCAAGCAGCCACGTTGGAAAGCAAAACACATTTGGTCTGAGACGCTTTGTCCCCCGGGACGAAACTGTCCAGTCAGTCTATCCAATTGTTGTCTCAGAGGACATTTGTTATCAAAAAGTTTTGCTGTTACAGGATATCAACTTAAAAACATTGTAGGTCTTATCTTTAATTAGCACCTCTGTTTCAAATAGAGGGACCACTGAGGTGGGATAAAGGAAAATAAATAAAGCAGACAAACTGCAAGTATCTAAAATGAAAAGCTGGATATGACATTTCATCTCATAAACTTTAAAGGGTCCAATACAAATCTCAGTGGGAAAACAATGAGAATTCAAAGTAAACATTAAGGGCTAATAGGAACTCCACTTCATCTACTATTTGTCAACCCTGGACAGAGAGATGGAACAATATCCATCTGTCCATTTTTCACAGCCTGTATGAGTTCAGGTCATGGAGGCAGCATGTCAAACCTATTCACTGCCCTGGCTACGGTCTTCAGCTCCGTCTGCAGGATCTCAAGACATTCCCTTGTCATGCAATACATAATTCCTCCTCTGTGTTCCGGGTCTGCCACGTGGTCTCCTACCAGTTGGCCGTACCCGGAACGTCTCCTTAGGGAGGTGTCCAAGAGGCATGCCTGAACCACATCAGCTGGATTCTGTCCCTGTCCCCAGTACCTTGTTCAGAAAACGCTCAAATTTCCGCTTGCCAACACAATCTGAGACCACAAACAAAAGCCCCTGATCAGAGGCGCAGGGGTCAGCTCAGAATGTAGTGAGTGTGGCTCCTCATACCAAAATAGGTCAACAATGTGATCCGAGAGTTTGTCAAGGCATCACAGACGCTCGGCAACTTCCAGGGTTTTAACAATTGGAGAACAGCTATTCTCAGCAAAGAGATTTGGATACTTCCTGATGAACTGTCCACCGTATTGGATGAGGACAAAAATCTTCAACTAAACTCATCTGAGATTTCTCTTGAGGAAAGATCAAGTAGTAATTGTCCTCATGTTGCTGATCAGTTATGCAGACAACACTATCATACGCTGCGAAGTCCAAAGCCATCTAATGACTTGGAAACTAGTGTGGTGTGTACGAGGCGTAAGATTTGAGCCCTGACACCCTGCAGACTCAGCTTGTATCACATTATTTCGGTCACTACCCAGAGCTCATGACCGTGCGGTAGGTAAGAGCTGGAACATAGATGAAGTGAGCTTTGCCTTCAGGTTCATCTCCCTCCTCACCCCGCCTCACTGCACCAATATGGCTGTCAAGCTCACGCTTCATTCTACCCTCACGTGTGACAAGATCCCAAGATTATTCTCACTTCACACAGGGCAGCTACTAACCCCTAACAAGGAGAGGACTTGGCATCCATTTTTGGCAGACTCACCCTTTTAACGCCTTGATTTATCACGGTTCCATCATTCGTGGGATATGTTATCCAGATAACTAGATCACATATGGATGCATTTATGTACAGTATTCCTGTGATAAAATCCGTCCACAAGTTGTAAATCTCATCCTACCTGGGTTTCGCAGCTCCGCGGTCGGATTTGCCATGAATGGGGATCTATCACCAGAAGGAGAAGAGTGACAGCGCAACAATAGCATTTTTTATTTATGTTATGATTGGATGCTGATTGCAGAGTGCAGTGCAGACAGTTTCCAGATGACAGCAGATGGTAATGCAAGGTGTAAAGGAACACATTCATAACTATGAGAAATTTGGAGCTAAAATGCGCCTAGCCCTGTGGGTGTTTCATCAGGGTGTCAACCAGAACACCTGGATAAATTGTAAAATAGATTTTTGTTCCAGTCCCATGTCTCTGTCTGAATGATCCGGATGGATATACATGATATCAAAATCTTTATATGGTCACAGATTCTGTGTCACAGTTTCCAAGAGGAATATTTCATCCCTAATTAAAAATGTTGCCCCATCTCTGCCACCCATAAACTACGAGATGATAATGTGGCTTAAAAAGGCATTTACAACAATTTCTAAAAAGGTTTCTTTCAAATTTAGGGTCCAAACTGACCAAAGAGATAATTTAGAGCACTTACAATTCATTACTACAGTTACACCTTGTCCAATAGCCTTTATTAATAATTCAGTCTATTAACAATCCAACTGAGACCACCATTTATTCCATCTATAATTCATCCCCGTCATAGCTGTAGTCACACTGAAGCCCCCTGTGCACGTTCATGCAAAATGCATGCCATCTGATTAATGCTCCAGTCTTCGATTCCTTTCTGTGTTGTTGTACTTCATCTCAGAGTCATCTTTATCCCCATCCAGCATCTCCACTTCTTTTTATGGCCGCCAACGATACGCAGCTTTTACATTCACCCCAACTAAAGTGAGATGTTCCCTCTTCCTATTATACCTGCGTGCACTTTGTCTGTCAGTGGCGATGGCAGGCCCATAAATCAGAATATTTTCTCACAGCCAGGTGGACTGTAGTACATTAACCATTGCATTAGCACACACACACATACACACACGCACCGTACACTGCAGGGACGAGGGCAGGAAAGGTGGGACAGTCTTACTTACGCTTATAACTTATTCATGCTTCACACAGTCGCTCGGCACACCTGGGGAAAAAGTCGATTTCTCCACAGCGGGACAGCTCATCTAAAGCAGCAGCAGTGTATGACTTTAAATAACAGTGTCCACCTCAAACTTCTTCACATAGATTTTCCCATCACCCTCCCTCGAAGGGCATTTGAACTGCAATAGAGCATTATGAAAACAGGAGCGAGTGCCTGCTTACCCAGCAAGACCATGTTACGAAAAATTAAACAAATGAATATATAAATGAGTGTGCCGTTTTATATAAAAATAGATGTATAAATATTTGATTGTTTTGATTTGGTTTGATCAGCATTTGTTTAAATAAATACATAAATGCATAGCATTTGATTTGTTTTACATATCATAATAACACATATACAGTATCTGTGTGTGCAATAGTGTATGACTTTTATTTAAAGTCATACACTGCTGCTTTAGATGAGCTGTCCCACTGTTGAGACATCGACTTTTTCCCCAGGTGTGCTGGGCGCCGTGGGGCATCGTGGCTTAGGGGGTAAAGGTGATCGCCTAGCAGCTGAAGGCTCGCCAGTTCCATCCCCTGCTCCTCCATGTCGAAGGTCCCTGAGCAAGATCCTAACCCCAAATTGCTCCCGACAAGCCTTGCATGGTTACCTCGGTAGTCGGTGTGTGAATGTGTGTATGAATCGGTGATGAGAGGCAAACTGTAAACTTATTATTCTGCTGAAAATGCTGTCCATTAACCATTTACCAGACAACTGAATTCAGTTTTTCATAATAATAGGATGACTAAATGCGAACCAAATACAGGAGGTGAGTGTGGATCTGAATGGCTAGTCCTTTATGATTTCTTAGGTCTCCTATCACATCAGCAGAGTTCCTCTCATGTTAAGGCTTTGACAGATATATACTGTATATATATATCTTATGGGTTATGTCATTTATTTATTTTTAATGTATTTTGTTTTGTACAATACTACTTAGTCTAGAGATTGAAGGGACCAGTTTCAAAGCTGTCGCATTAAGAGTGCAAGCTGTTGGCCCTAAGCCATTTCCAGGGTTGTCCAAGGTCTTCTATGACACATTTTACGTATTAGGAGCCCAATACAGGGTCGGCAACTTAAGTGGGCTGGATAAGTGGAACAGAAACTGAAATCAAAGGATCTGTGAGGTCAAGTTAAACATATTCATAAACATAGTTTAGCTGCAAGGCTACGTGACTACATGGGTCTGTCTCAGTAGTGGGTGGCCTTGTTTATAACTGTCTATACAGTCAGCTGTCTAACTAGACCATGGTTTAACCCAAAAGGCAACATTGCAAGACAGACAGTCAGTAATAAACCTAAAAATGGCTTTACTGGTAACAATTATGCTCTCAGTTTTCCATTAAACAGGCTCTGGCAACACCGGTTCATGGTGCAGGAAAGCTCAGATTAAAGTAAAGTCATGCAAGCGTCTTCACTCATTTAATAAAAATAGGATGTTGTGTGCTCTATGTGTTGCTGATATTTATGCAAATGAGAGCATTTATGTTGTGAATGTGTTTTTGTGGATGCTTGGATTATGTGGTGTTGTCAGTGTGCCAGATGGTGTTCAGTTGAGGACAAGCAGAAAAAAATGTGACACCGTCCGTGACAGTTTGAGGACACGTTTGTCCTGCTGACAGCTCATGCTGATGCCCCCTGACACCCATACATACATACTCGTGTGCATGCATACGTGCGTGCGTGTGTACCGTGCGTGTTTATCAGTATCTGGGTGTTCTTGCATGCTTGTTTATGCATATGTACAGTATGTGTGCAGCTGAGCATAAATGCCTTTTTGAGTGTGTGTGCGTATGTGTTTATGTGTATATTTGAATTAGCCTAGAAAGCGTTGCAGTGAGTTACTTGGTGTGACAGAAAATGACCTTGAGCTGTTGGTGCAAGTGAAAGTGGCAGATTCAGGGAATTAATCTAGATGTGTGTATGTGCCTGCACACATCTGTGCACACGTTAGATGCTCTCAACTTTAACTTAACCCTTAATGGTGGTGAAGACCATGGACACTGACATTGGTGTAGCTCTGAATTGATCTTACGGTTTAAATGATGCAGCCGTATAGTTTTAATAATGAGAGCAGGTTTTTGATGATTTTAATACAAAAATAATTTTAGTCATCATGTGTTGGACTTTCAGTCTACTTTTAGTTGACAAGTTCTCTATACTCTTAATTTCAGCTTATATCTCTCATAGTTGTGATGTAAAGATGAATTAAGCTTCTTTAAGATGTAAATATATTTCTTCACCCATAAACGCAGACATAATTAGGTGATTTTGGTTTGCTCATCAAACATATTCCTGCTTTTTCAGCTTGAATAATGCAATTTCTCATCAGATCACAAGTCACGACGAAACAAAAGAGGGCACCTCTGATTGGCTCTCCTCCTGACTCAACTCCTGACATTTCCATTTCCTCATGGATGAGATTGAGCGCAAGACTGAGCAATGTGATATACCAATAATACAATGTTGCTCTAGTAGCTAAAATTGCTTCTCTAATCTCTATTTCAACAGCATTTTACATGGATGTACCCGCCTCCAAAGTATTGCTTTTGGCCAATTGCACACAATGCTCACTTCCTGTTCCATGTGACAATAACAGATACCACTGGATGAATGAAGAATGACAAAGTTGAGAAACAAATAGTGTTCACTCCAAGGACATTCCAAAGAGAAGTCCTTTATTTTCTGACATATTCAGTGGAAATAGCTTTGGAGGATTTGTTTTGTACAGTGTGAGTCACAATATGAAATAGGGGGATACATTATGATGCACTTCTATCAGGTGTTAGTCAGCAACAAAAATGTCTAAATTTAGTCTATTATTATTCTTATATGTAATGAATAATGTTTGCAATCTTTTTCGTCCGCAAAATGATCACTGCCATAATGTAAAGGTCATGACGGCTGTCATGACCTTCCATTTTTATGTGACCCTTAGACCATTATTTTATAATGGCTCTCTGTGCCACATTTGATGGCCACAAACAGCAGTGAATCCAAATACAGCTCTGCCTATCTGACCTGTAGTGACGTTTGTAGTGTAGTGTGGTGTTTTTCCGTGTCTTTTTTTAGAGACTAACGATCTGTACAGTAACTCTCCAAGCACCGGAGGGAAAATTTAAGTCTGTCACATTTGACCGTCGGACTAAATAAGGACAAACATGCAGTCACAGACACACACACACTGCCACAGTCCATGTGTGAAGGATGCTGATTCACCCACGAGAGGTTGAATTCCATCTGCTTGTGTATTTGTTATTTATTTCCATATGTTCATTTGTTGCATTGGCCAGAAATGTTTGAAGTGATTTAGAGTACAGTTTTACAACTGGGAGAACTTGCCAGCATGTTTAACAATATTTGGTGTTCAAAGAGACCAATGCTGCATGAACTGATACAATTTAGCAGCATAGCATTTAATTTAGACAGCTTGTGTGTCATGCAGTGTGTGGTGGGGACTCCCTTCCTTAACAGACACCAATACGCACAACGAAGGTGGAAAGCACATACCTGTCCTTCTGTCTTCAAAAATATTGGGATTCATCAGTTGAAATATACTCCCAAAAGTGGGTTGGATGGCAGGCAGGTAATAAGAGTATTCATGCGAATAATCTGGGAATTCATGAGACAGAGTCTTGAAATAAAAAAACAATGTTTGTTGATTGTGAAGTCTACATTTGTGGACTCACCTCTGTAAGTTGCAGCTAATAAAATTCCAATAAAATCTTGGACTGCATTTGAAGAGCGCTTTTTTTCCCCAAAGCGCCTTACAATGTGTTTGCCTCACATTCACTCATTCATACACACATTCACACACCGACAGCTGAGGTAACCATGCAAGGCCCACTTGGTTCTCGGTAGCAATTTGGTGTTAGGGTTTTTCTCAGGGGCCTTTGACATTGAGGAGCAGGGGATCAAACCGGCAGCTCTTAGACCACTACGCGATCACCCTTACCCCCTGAGCCACGCCGCCCTATTCCTATTCCATGGGTGGTTGAGAGCCGCTCCTGTTGACGTCATGCTTTCACCTTGTGCATGAGCAAATCCGTTTCAATCTGTCTGCCCTGTTGTGCCAAGAAGAAGTTCTTTTGTCTAGACTCCGTCGTTTGAATAGCAGTGAACCAAGTCCAAAAGCACATGTTCAGTCCAAAACACGACCATGACTAATTAGGAGCCTAAATCCAAGCCATTTACACCCAAAAATGCTGCTGAAATAACAAAATGGACTTGGCCACGCCCCACAGCGCAGGGCGAGTGTGCCAGACTTTGTGCATAGATTCCTTACATAATGCCCATAATGTTAACTATTGAGATTAGGATATTAGAAGAGGACTAGAGATAAGAACACTTAAGAACACTTAAAGTATAACATGCTTCGAATTAGGCATCCACATAAATAAGCTTTTGGTTAAACGTTATTTATTTCCCTATTTATGTATTTATTTATTAGAATTGGTTTTATTTATTCCGTTTTGCAGGATGTGGGTGGCCGCAAGACAGATTCCTGTGGGAGCAGGAATAAAAAACCTGTCCCACGCAGATTTCTGTCTTGAATATGATCAAAAGCATACAATAGTTTGAGTCCCTGGAGATGAGAAATCATAGCTTGAAAAGACAGTGAGAATGAGGCCATTGTGAAACTTCATCTCTCCGTCCTTGTCTCTTGCTCCGTTTACTGGCCAGCAGTGCATACCACAAATATCCGTTTCAAAGAATACTACAGCTGTACACAATGTTTATCACCCGTTCCTCCCCTCTCTCACTCTATCTCTTTATCTGCCATTATTCCTCCCACCCTTTCTCTCCCCCTCTGCTTCTGTCTTCTGATAGTCTTCATTATTCCTCCCAACAAAACTTTTCCTCCTGCATTCCTTCGTCTTTCTCCCAATCCCTATAAACTGAATTTCAAAGTATTTTCCTCAGCTGGTACCAGTTGTCTGTGTTTCCCTGTTGATTAAAACCTTACTGCCAGCATGTGAACCGAGTTAGCAGGTCAGGAGGTCAGCGCGAGGGAAGACGTGTTTTGGCATTTCAGATTGCAAAGGCCCAAACTGAGATGTTCTCCAAGGTCATGCACTCGTCTCTACTGGAGTGGATAAAGTGGACATGTCTAATTCAAAAACGATTAGTTTGTTGTTGAGTAACATTAGAGAAAATAAACATTTACCTGTTGATGTCTGTGGTGCTGAAGGTACTGTTTAAACTTGTAATGTAAGCATTGAAAGTTTAAGTGTTTCTCCTTGTTGTGGCATTTTACTTAATACGCTTCACACTTGCAACCAACTGTCATAACGTGGCTGTTATTTAAATAATTTAAAAAATTCTTGAAATATTAGAGCTGTACTGTTATTTTTTTTACATTTTGTCTTGAAACATTACAACTTTGTTCCTGAAAAATGATGAGTGAAGTAAGGGATTTTTTTTTCACATACAAATTCTGCCAAAACGTACTGTGTTAACTGTGTTAACATATTTTTACTTATTTGTACTCTACATCACTGCATCTCACTGCAAACACAGTAAAATGTACCCAGACGCACTCGCGATGCTCTCTCCAAATATCTTCCAGTCACCATGACTCATGCAGTATGAATGCATATCTAATGCCTTGCCTCTGATAGAGATCTGTGACTGTGGAGGTTTTAAGACGCTGTATATCTGAGTCATAAAAATGCCTCCGGACGATAACTGGCTGAAGTGTGCATATGGATGCTTGGTTATTTTCTGTGTGTGTGTGTGTGTGTGTGCACGTGCATGCCAAGGTTGTGTGGGTGTGCTCATGAATAGATGGAGACTGGTGTGGGCGGACAGTTTCTATCACCTAGCTGAATACGAGCGCATTCTCGCTTTAAGGATTGAGTGTTGTTGTGGTCATAGGCACCCTTCTACATATGCTGGTTGGTGTAAACCCTATAAATCCCAGACTACCCACAGCGCCGGTGCCCTCAAAAAGGTCTCGGTCTTAACCCTGTCACTGTTTATCCCCATAATGGTCTCACCCAGAGAGAGGAGACGCTCTGCTCTGCATTCCGTTCATTCCAGGTTGGTAAAAATAAGATTTCTCTAAACTCAATAGAGAAACACAGGCTGACTTTCACAAATTAAGAGAATATGACATTCACAAGATAAGCCGCATACACCAAACTGTGCTGGTTGGAGAGGGAAAGACTTGTTGGACGGTTTCCCAAAACCACGCCCTTGGAAATGACCACAGAATTCACCCCAAAAACCTTCAGCATAGCACCAGCACAGACACAAGCGAAGATTTTCTGGAGACAAAAGTGGAGACTGCTCATCACCGACTACTTAGTATTCATGTCATCAATTTAAAGTGATAATCCTTAATTTCACCTTTCTCCTCTCACGTCTGACATCTGACAGTAGTGGCCACCTAGAGAGAAACACATGGAAACTAACAACATGTGTGTTCATGCTGAGAGACGAATTAGATTACGGCACAACACCTGTTTCGACGTCTGTCATCTTCTTTACACACCTTGATACCCTCGGCCTGGGAAAGCTGTCACAAATCTCTTGCCCAACTCTTTCTTATTGTCCTCCATAAAATGGCAAAAAAATGTCCTTCTACAATTCATATTTAAGAAAGACAAAAGTTGTGCCTAGCTTTGTTTGTTGTTGCATTAGTTTGGTTACACCGTAGCTGATTTAAAGCTTATTTCAATCTCATATTGAGATTTTTATTTTGTTCATTATTATTACTCACTTAACCTAACGGGACAATGGAGACAAAGAAAGGCATCCCCTCAGTTTTGCAGAGGACTCCTGATGATACTTCATCTGCTGCTTCCGCTGAAAGACTTGAGTGAATGAATGGGCTTTGTGGGACTGTACTTTAATGCAGTTATACTGAAGAGTGCTGCTGGATCCACTCCAGAGGGTTAGAATAAGTAAGGACATGCTAATGCAGTTACTGTACCTCACAGTTAAGTAATTACCTAATAGAAGTTGAGCCTGTGGAGTTTTCAGCTGTCAGCCTGTTGGTAAGGATTTGCATTAATGTACAGACAGTTGGCTTTGTGGTTTAAGTAGGAGCAGGGGCTTAATGCTACTGTTCCGATTGTTGAATGGCAAATGGGAACTCCTTAGTGGAGCGCTGGCCTGTGAGGACTGTTTGAAGGATTTGAGCATTTTCAGTTTTGACCAACGAGTATTCAAATGATCTGCTAGTTTCATAAGCACTAATAATCACAGAGTCACTGTGTTTTTCTATACGTTAAGTTAGAACACTGTCTTCCAGCCACTGTAATGTTTTGAGTGATAGAAAAGCGTTTGATAAACATGGAAATGTTTCATTTTGTTTTTATACAGTCACAGGAAAAGTGAGTGTAGAGTCTTCTTTCTACTTTAGCGTCCACTGGACTTGGCTCCTCACACTGTGGGCTATGATAGAATGTGTGACAGCACCTATGTATTAACCCAGACTGTTATGTAAATATTGTTATTACACACACTTCTAGGTCCATGGTAGGTCAAGATACTAACCACAAAAATAACCTAAATATCTATCTAAGTACTCAAATACTCAAACAGTGGGGGTTGTAGCTGTGCATCATGTTGACAAGCCAGCCAGACTTTGTGGTACATACCAAATTCCCTCAAACTAACTGATTTATGCACTGATTTATATGAGTGGTGTGTTTAACCCACTTAGTATCCCAACTCATGAACTCCACGGAGAATGTTGTACACTTTGTCTTCTGGCAGCTCTTAAACGGCTCCGGTGAATCTTTTGAAAGCATCAGCATCTCAATCTGTTTGTCTGCTGCCTACATTTCTCTTCTAATGGCAGTGGCTAGGGAATGCACCTTTTTCATTGGAATGGATCAGAAGAGACTGTACGGAAACTTGGCAGTCTCACTCTCGAGAACTGACCAGAGATGGAAACTGTTTCCTCCTCGTTTTCCAAAAGAACATTCCTTAGCAACAGTCTCGCCCCAACTGTTCCCTCTCCAAATGCCAGAAACATGGAGAAAGAATCCCCACTACAGAATGGGCACAGGCACACACACACACATACACATATACACTTAGGGTTATCGTAGATACTTTGATACCTTTTCTCAAAAATAATAATGTGCAGGATATAAATTTGGTTTTTAGGTAATTGGGAAATTATTAGAGACGTTTTCGTAGAGGCAGGGCAGAGAGATGGCTGTGCATGATGAATGACACTGATAGCTATTAAAAAAAACAACAGAAAATTGGAAATTATTTCAGGGGACAAAACATGTTTTCATTAAGATATTATGTAGTTTATTGGGTATACAATAACATCTGTCAGTGGTCAATGGGTGGAATACCTTTTCAAGCTCCAGAGGAGGTCTGCGGGTTCAAAGCCATTGGATTGACTGAACACAATAAGAGCAATAACAGAGAGCTCTGGGATTTCATAGCCAGTGTGGTAAAAACACATTTTAATTAGCTTTAGAGGAATTCCTAAATGTTATTGAAGCCTGTCAGCACTTGGAAATTTGGTGCATATGATATGAAACTTGGCAGACTCAAACAATTAGTTTCATTAGGAGCGTGAAACTTAATTTTGGGCCGAAAAACATTTTTTGCTTCTATGATCGTCTACCCTGGAATAAAGAATGGGGTTGAAGCGCTCACACAGGAACATTAGATGCTTCCAAATACGCTCGGCTCACTTCCCTGGGGCAAAATGTTAGGGATTATTTAGGATCTAGCTAGCAAAGAGGACTTGGCTTCCAAAGAGTTCGTTCAGGAGAATGGTTTTCTCTTTTTTGGCATCGTGCTATTTTCTGTTACACATAATTGCCAGGACTAAGATTGCAGGCGGTGGTGCATCAAACAAGACAGCAGTGCAGTTTCCAATGAGACAGCCGATGAATGCTGAAGATTTCCAATCTAAGATTCCAGTTATGACAGAGCAGTTGGCCTTGTGTGGGAGGTTAAATGACTGAATTGCATCCTGGAGATTAATTTAAGCCGCTTTCCTTCTGGATCGCATAAAAAAAAGGTATCTTGTTTTTGCGAGTAGCTGCCAAAACAGCTGAAATTCACAGGTGGAGGGTGAGACGAGAGGAACATAAAAAAAAAAAAAAAAAAATGAATTACAGAAGAGCTGATGGGGAGTTATGCCATGCGGTGAGTGTGTGCCCTGAAAACATTATTATCTCTGCAATAAATGTGGAGCATTTGCTGTACGTATTGTATTTTTCACAGTGTTGATTGTTTTGTTAGAGGATTGCATTTTTATTTAATGCTAAGGTAATAAATATCTGATTTTATGAACACAATCAAACAGATCAAACACTCCACTTCCACAAAAGATTGCCAGATCTGAGTCAAAATAGAATCTTTCAGAAGGATGCCAGGACCCAGATTTCATTCAATTGGCAAGATAGCTTAAAATTTTATTCTTCTGTGCAGAGGTGGCTTAAAGAAGACTTTAAGAAGAATCAGGATAATAGTTAGAAAGTTACAATGTTGCATTTAGGCTGCTTGTCCTGTTCAAAAAGAGATTTTTCCCTCAGTGGCCAGGTGCAACCTAGGAGTCGTAACTGGAGAGAATAAATTACTTAAAATGATTTATAATCTTATATGCAGGTCTCTGTAGAAACTTAAACTCGATCGAAGTTCTTTTACAAGAAAACTCATAACTCACAACTTTAGTCTTGGTTGTTTAAGTAAAACAAGTCAATGATCATCACTCAATGTATCCTTGATAGGGGCGGGGCTATAGGTCCACATTTGGGGTCTATGTAAAGCACTGCATACCTTTTATTTATTGAAAAGACCACGTAGCAGCAATTTTGGGTAGATAAATTATCTGTGAATGATGTTTGTATGTATTTTTTCTTATTCTTTGGTCACTGTACATTTTAAACAGTGAATTTATACACGCTTTTGCACTGTTCAGTCCCCTCTGTGCACATTACTTGAGGTCCCATCACCTTTTTATAGCCACCAGGCATTTTTAACAAGGTGGCACGAATGCAATGGTTGTCAATGCACAGATGGGACGGCATGCAAGCACAAGGGTAAGCAGGCATGCACACAGAGACAGAACACATGCCCACTGCAAACTCACACAGGCAGACTCCGCCCGCTGTGGCTCAGCGATTGGCCTACTTAGAGGCTGGGCAGCACCACTGACAGATTTGAACACAGGGAAATCTGGAGAGGGGAGGGACGGACAGTGCGGAGGAGGGGAGGAGACACAGAGAGGGGGGAGGTGCTCTCTCTCTTGCTCTCTCTCTCTCTCCCCGGGTCAGGATGGAAAGGCTTACAGGCAGAGGGGAGGGAAGCATGTCATGAGAGGTGATGACACAGCCTCACAGGCGTTATTCACATCCACAGCGGCTCCCAAGTTTCAGTGCTCACCGCTGCCTCCACTGCATCCCACAGAGGAGAGAGATCCAAAGATAGCTTCCATTCTCTCTCCCCACATTCTTTTTCCTCTCTTGTTTTCACTTTGTGTGTGGATGATGGGATTTTAATCATGTGGAAGGTAAGAGAGCTGGAGGAGGAGGAGAGGGGGATGCTTGTTCTGTTGGCTCAATAGGAGTTTGTGTGTCTTTGAGCTACTTTGAATCTCTGGGGGGATCCCTGCTCCGAATTCTCAGTGGGGATAAAGTGCGGAGTGCCAGCAGTATTGGAATGATAATGATAGAGCAGAGGCTTAGCGACTGTTGTGGAGCCATCTGTATCATTTCTGCTGTGAGTCCAACTTCTGCACCAACAGTTGTTCAATTTACTCGCGACTAGAGACTCTGCTTTAACTTCATGTCTTATAGGAATGACTCATTTAGTCCTGATTTCCCTCTCAGCTTTGAATGTGTCAATGTCACCGCTTTGGGCTGTGGATAACTTCTCTAATGAGTACAGTTAGGAGAGGCAGAGAGAGAGAGAGGTAGAGAGAGAGAGATAGTGTGCTGGGTGGTCTCATGTGTTTCCTTTGACCCGATTTCAAGGGACCGAGACACATAAAGACAGGGGACAGAGCCTTGAGGGATGCTTAAAATATGTGAGTGCTTTGAAGTATGTGTTAGTGCAAAGGAGAGTGTGTCTGTGTGTGGCTTCAAGCATGGTGAATATGTGATCATGTGCACATGGACTTTGACACGTGCTGGAGCAAAAGTGTGAAAAGTCAAAGATAATATAATATGTGTGTGTGTGTGTGTCTGAATATGTGGCCTAAAGTAGACTGGGAGTGGACACTTGTAGAATGGTGCAAAAGGTGCTAAAAGTCAGAGATTATTCACACATTGCCTTCGATTTATTGCTCTGTGTGTGTGTGTGTGTGTGTGTTTGTGACAGAGTACACTAGTGTCCGTGTTGTCACGCATGTTGTTCCCGTTCAACAGTGTGTTATTATGTGTTTTTTTTTTGCCCTGGGTTATTCAATTTCACAGCCCCTTCTGGCCACTGAGGCGTGTTTAGCATCTATTTGTGTGTGTGCGTGTGGGTGTGTGTACATGTGTGTGTGACAGCTGGTTGCCACAGGCTCATTACACTCCTGTTCCCTCTCACCTGCTCTGGGTCACAGGGATCAACAAAATCCCCATCTAGAATTTGATGTCAAAACGATGAAATCTGAAGGAATATGAGCGATGAGAGAAATTTCATGGATTATGGAAGTAATCTGAGAAAGTTATGTTGACAGATAACCCACATACAACACAAAAAAGATCCTTCTAGGAGGCTGCCGTGTAATCGTCGCAATTCCGACTAATATAGTAACAATAGTATTGTTTGTGTTTCTTTTCCTGTTTCCCGCAACTCATTTCAGCAGCATTGTCGGCTCGTCAGAAGCAACTCAACTCTCAGGTCCTTTTGATTTCCTAAACCTGACGGCTGACTGTGGGAACGGCTCGGACAAATATAGCAGATGTGTTGTCGTTCCGTTTCCTGCGTGGGAGTCACATTGTGTTGTCTGCAAGTTTGTTTGTCGGAGGAGCAGAAACGTCTCAGATCCGACCGTCAAATATCTCAGCCACAGCCTCTTAACTGTGATGTCACCAACAATGGGCCCAGCATCACAAACACAGTAGTTTTATTAAAAATAGTGAAATGCATAAAGATGACAGCTGTATCAGGATGCATTCTGGGGAGCTGTTTGTCTAAATGTTCTTAATTGCCATTTTTAATCAGTGTTTAAGAAATTCAGAAACTTTGTGACAATATTTAAGTTAAGACTATAATGGAATTATTATATAGAAATAATTTGCAAACCTAAGAACCCCTTACAGTGCTGTATACACAATACAGCTAGCTGGCGCTCGATGGCCATAGCTGTAGCAAATGTGCACTTAATAGTAGGAATGTGAAAATTCGGGAAAAGCCCTACAGATGTTCCCTTGCAGCCTACATGCAGCGTCATAACAATTGATAAAATTAATAATAGCTTAACGGCAATAAGTAATGCCAATAATAAAAGCTTCACAATATGTAATATGTAATAAAATAATGAACCCTCAACATAATCATGGATGGCAACATCTTCTCCACAGTCCTTTGTACAGCACCAGCTTAGTCGTGCATCATAGTTATATAACATCACATTATTATCATCAACAACACAGTTAGTGACAATGTTCATTACAAAAAACCTCATAAATCTCAGCAGCACCAAGGCATAACCAGCCTTTCACTGAAGGTCGCTGAAGACATGATGCATGGGATGGTACTCATTACCCACGATGCTCTTGAGCTCTCTGCCCAATCTCTGGTCCAAAATTATGTCCAGCGATGCTTGGGACAAGTCAATAACAGAATCGTCCTGATGAAGTACGTGCAGGTGTGATCTACTGACGTCAAAGGACCGGCGTCTCCTAAGGAAGAACAGTCTGGACTGGGCCTTAATAAATATAGTGCTAATGTTGTTTCCAGTCTGACTTATTGTCAATAAGAACACTGAGGTGTCTCTTTGTCGACTGTACCTGTACCTGTAGTTATACCCCTCTTACGTATGGTAACACCTGCACATAAAAGAGCCTTTTAACACTCCTGTCATGATAGTGTGTAGTTTGCACAGACCTTTTGTTCTCCTACATGTTAAGGATTGCTCTTTTTCCAACATGGTAGTAATTTATTGCATCATATGAATTGCATCATGATCTATAGAATAGAATAACCCACACCTGAAAAAGAATTTGTCGAGTCGATACATGTGTCCATTTTCTAAGAGGGGTCCCAGATGTTTTCAGTTTCCTTGGGACAT
This sequence comes from Brotula barbata, assembly GCA_900303265.1. Lineage (NCBI taxonomy): Eukaryota > Metazoa > Chordata > Actinopteri > Ophidiiformes > Ophidiidae > Brotula > Brotula barbata. The sequence continues at coordinate 38,443 of OMNV01012779.1, forward strand.
CCCCATTTTCTGAGCCCTGAATAATAAGTTATGGTTTAACCTCACTTTCTTGCCAGTTTCATAATATAACAATAACAGTAACACTACTAGTATTACCACTACTTCTACTAGTACTGATAATAATAAGATAACTATAATTCTTCTTCTTGTTATTGTTATTGTTGCCAACACATCCTCTCATCTCACCAGCATGCAGATTACTTGATAAAAAGGGAGGTAACTCAGACTCTTATCTCTCTGTCTTTGGTCAATTTGGTTTTCAAAGCGTCGCCCACTGCGGAGGATCAAGGGGCAAACTGCTAATTGCTATCTAAACACACTTCGGAAGGACAAAAAAAAGATTGGGTTACTTTTTCCAACCCAGTTGAGTTCATTTTGTTCACCCCGCTGCGTTCTTTAATCATGCGTTGAATAAAATGAGAGTGGAATGTTGCCATGGAGACTTGAAAAATTGTGAGAATCTGCCCAAGCTGTTGTGTGAGACTTTGGCAGCTGGTAAAGTCCTGCAGAGAGGTTGCTCAAACTTTTGTCACATGAGGATCTGCTTTACAATAGGCTGCTGTACAAATCCTTAATGAGTAAAATGTGACATTACTCTGGGGGTTATCATGGGAGGAATCCATATTTGTATTATAGAGTTATTTTAGAGAGAAAAGTTTGAGATGGATTTGCTCTACTTTAAGCATTTTCAAGATGTAATCCTCTAGTGTGAGATCAGGAATTAGGAGGCTCCATCACTGGCTATGATGAATAACTCCCTTTAATACAAGTTGGCCCTGAATACTTTCAATTGCTACTTGTTCCTTGGACTCAAAGTGTCCTCCTGTCATACATCATTACTTAGTTCATACTGTCATTCTGCTATATTTTTAAGTATGCATGCCAAACTTGACAAAAAGTCATCATGAATCATTTCTTTGTTATGGCGTAAGCGCGTAGATTTTTAGCAGCAAAGATTTCACTTGGGTGTTTTGACGTTTCATGTGAATTTTATGAGAATACCGACTTCCCTCGTTAAGTTAGATTTTTTAGTTTTTATAGCCATGGTGGATGTTTCATTTTTCTCAAATTGCTGTTGTCTTGCTTCCTCTGTCCTCACATCTTTCCCTTGCATCTTTGGCGGGTAGAACTAAGGGCCTAGGAAAAATCCAAGTGAGGGAAACAAGGAGGCAGTTTAAGCAGACTGAGAGAGAGAGAGAGAGAGAGAGAGAGAGAGATGAGTCAAATGGTTATGTCTGAGATCTTACAAGTAAACAGGACTATAAATGGACAAGTACTGAACACTGCTTCTTGGTTAGGTCCAGTGTCTTAGCCAGGCGAATCGACTCTTGGGCTGTTATTTTATGACAATCCGTGTGTGAAGCAACAACTCAATAAAGACCAATTGTGGCGTTTATATGTCTGAAATCCTCTATAAAACTCTTCCCTAGCATCAGAAGAATGCCTCTTAGAAACATCTTGTAGATGTGAGGCACGGTTGCAGTATTTTTCTCCTCAGCTTGTGAGCCCGCGCTTCATCGCCTGCGCATACGTTGTGGTCATTTGATATGCAGGGTGGGTGTTGGGTGATCTGCACCACACCACAAATGTTAAGTCAGTTCATATTATTGCATGTCACTGTGCGGTCACTCCCAAATGTCAGTAACATCACGTTTGATGACATTCTTTCCCTTCTGCTTTGCCAGGTCTTCCGCTATGCACTTTGCTCTCTCATAGTCAAAATATGCATAAATGTAAACATACTCCAGTGCTGTCCAGATGTGACTTATGACATAGGGCGGGGTCTGTGAAGGGGGGGGAGGACTGAGCAGAGTGTTTTAAGCATGCTGAGATCTAGTCAAGGACACAGGTGCATGGAGATGACCTCCTATTATTGATTTCATCACTACTGTAGGTTATAACTATATGTTATAACAACTGTATGTTATTCATTATCATTTATTAAGCAATAAATGCTCAGCAGCCTAATCTGACAAATTGTCTAAAAATCAAGCTACTTATTTACAATTGCAGCAATTTGGAACCAGATTAGGGATTTATACACCAATAAATATGCCAATGAATTATAAATTAAATTATTTGACGGATCCTACAATCAACATACCATTCAAAGTAATTTTTCAAGCTATGGCATGTTTACTTTCCTGTAAAGTTCAGTTTATTCTCATTATGTTGGGTACTTTACTTTATTTGATGGACACACTGACAGCTCCTATCAGAGGTTTATGCTCCTGGTGTGCAGTGCATCAATTACATGTGTGCTGTCGTCTTTAATGCTCCTGCAACAATAATCATTTCTTTGAAGCCTCTTTTTTTGTAATCTTTTGGTTTCTAGGAAATGTTCTCCAACAAACATTGCTGCAGGCCTTTTCTGTCCATTTTTCCATCAGTATTAAATAGACATGTGAATGGCTGACAGACGAGTTTCAGCACATACTCGCCTTGTTGGTCCCATTGACACGGTGTCAGACTGGTCTGTGTGTGTGATGGCTGCTGGGTGAGAAGATCGTTCACCCTTATTAAATGTGTCCTTGACAGCACCAGACTTGTTTTTGTCCTCTCTAATCTCCGTCCCTAAATGCCACATCTCATTTCACAAACTGGGTCAGGCAGGCACGATCCCAGACAGACCCCGCCGATTGATGAGATTGGCAGCCGCCCATACACTCACACAAACACACACACACACACACACACACACACAATGACAAACGGTATGCTTTTCCTTAATCGCTAATAGCCTCAATATCCTACACTATGACCAACCAATCCTGTTAGGTGTGACTGACCATTTCCAAACATTAAAGGCTGCGATTGGTCACAGCCAGTGTGGCAGGAAGAGGATTTAGGGATCAACATGGCAGGGAGTCTGGAATTTGACAAAGATGTGATGTGTGTATGTGTGGGAGTTCTCAATGGAGGGAATGCTGCAGTGAACACTAGTTGGTTATTATGGAAGAATTTCAAACAACAAATTTTGAATCCCAAATATTGACAGTTGTAATAAATCAAAATAATTTAACACTTTTTGATAAGGATATGATATGACGTATGATGTAAACCAGGAAATGGTGCGTTGTCACTTTAAGATGCAATGATGTGAAGTGACCCATGTGATGATGTGTTATTTTTTCATTGTATTTTCATGTGTGACTTCCCCCACTATATACCATAACTGGAGCAACCGCTGTAACACCCATACACGTAAATTGAATAAAAAGGCAAATTGGTAACGTATTAGGTCAGACACCGTTTATGAAGAATCCCGTGCGTAAATGTATGTGAAAAGAAAACAGTAGTGGAATGACTTTAACAACAAAAGCTGCATGGAAAGTTGGTGTTTTGCTTTAAAAAACTTTTGCTGAATGTCTATGCCTCTGAGATTTCCTATGACTTTTAATTTCTAAATTCTCCCTTTCCTCGGCTGACCTAATGGGGCCAAGTTACTTCCCCGAGATAGTTCTTACACCTGCCGGCTCACACTGCTGTGGAATACAAAAGTAACGGATGTGGAATTATTCCAGCACAAACGGTGCAAGATTTATCACAGTGCAGCGAGGAAATCTGTATGTTTGGGTTAGCTTGTTATTGCGCTGCAGAGTCATATAAGATGATAAATCATTTTCCTAATATTCATTTCCTTCACTGCCATGAGCCAGTCAAAGAACGACAACTTGTCTCTACAACAGCACAAGGTCAAAGGTTAATCCTTCATAATGCGCTATCCAATGCAGATTATGCAGTTTCAGAACTGTAAATCCCATAAGCAGCAAGGTGAAGTAGAAATTCTTGAACAGACTGAGGTAAACAAAGTGTCAGAAAAGTGAAAAAGTCAGCAAATCTATAAAGAAACAACTCTGTCTTTGTTTGTCAGGATATTTGCCCATTTTATGCCTTAATATCTTCAATGTGACCACATAGGGGCTGAGATGAGATTCAGATGGTCGCATATGTGCTGCGTTTGTGGAGTGGAGAGGGAACGATCACACGGTGATTGTTTTGTAGATTAAAGATGGAACGATCACACAGTGACACTCGCAGTGCCTGCTGATTATGCTAGCTAGGTCAATGGGTATGACCTACTTCTCGGCTGGGTTTCTTGCAGTGGCTCACGTCACCCCCCCCTCCCCAAATGATCCTACAGTAAACCCATC
>OMNV01012779.1:42616-71891 GCA_900303265.1 Brotula barbata
CCACCCCCCACAGTCTGCCCTCCCTAGCTTTGTGGTTAAAGTAGCTTGGGCTCATTGTTTATTCAGTACTGGCAGGAAAGGTTTTTATGGCGTCTGCTCAGGCGTTGTTGGATTTTATTTAATTTACATGTTTTTGAACCAACTGAAACTAATAGTGTTGTTTCATTCGGTGTTTGGCAAAGCAGAATCACGTCTGTATGTTTGTTTCAGACTCAATTTGAGCGTTGGTGTTATCAGTTTCAATGAAAAGTTAAGAGAGGTGAAAGGAAATCCCCTCCGTGTGAAGCTGAACAAAACAAGGGCAAATAGGGCAAAATTTGGAATTCGTGTGTATTTTTCATATCTTCTCGCACCTTGTCAGTTTTTAGAAAATGGATAGAAAGAGCTCTCATGAAATTTTGAACAGCTTAAACTATAAGTAGAGAGAAAAGCCATGACCTCCTGGGACGTTCATGAAAGATTCAACAGCGGAGTGCAAATTGACAAGGTCAGATTCTAAAATTCTTAATAGTTACATATTTGTTCACCAAGGAGATACTGGATAGTCTTGAAAGCATCTAAAAAGTAGTTTGCGGAACAATGAGCACAATGAGCATTGGGGGTCACTGATGAAATAAATGAGCCATTTTGCAATGGAGTTCATATGTTTTGAGAAGAAAGAGGTAACAGTTTGAGGAAGAGGAGTGATTTGTGGGTGTCTAAGGAGAGAAGAGAGATCAGTCTGTCAGCCTGTGTGTCAGCGTGAACCATGTGGAGGCGCTGCTGAAGTTTGAGTTTATGAAGTGGCTTCTGAAAAAAGGAAACACCCCCACACCAGATTGTTCTTAGGACATTAGAATGACTGTACTGGAGCTTGGCTCTTTTGCTGGAATTCCCCAACATTAGAATGTTATTGTCAGACCATTTTGACTTTGTCCTCCTGTAACATTTCAACATTTTATAATGACTGTCATAATATTTTGACATTAAAGGGACATCATGGATTGGAGGACATACGGGAGGATGGGAAAAACACACCAGATATTTGAGGATAGTGTCACAAAGCCAACATAGTATTTCAAACACATGTAATCTCATAATGTATTATTGCAACAGAAGGGAGGAGGAGAGAGAAATTGGCCTAATTATGATTACTTATTAAAATTATAATTAATTATGATTGTTCTGTTACGTTCTCCTTGTCTCTCCTACAGTAAGAAACAGACACAGACAGTATGATCTTTATTCTTTGTAATCTGTATACAAAATAAGTGTATACACTTACATCACAATACATCGGTAAAATATTATAATATTTATACAATATGGTAAAACATTTAGCAACATCCATTAAATTTGTTAGAATAGTGTATTGTTATTTCAGTGAGTTACCAGTGATTTGATTGCTTGATTAAAATAGATAGCAAAACTGGTGGTTACATTAATCAATAATGAAATCAAAGGTTTGTTCTGCTGTGGAATGAGAAGGTAGCCAGTAGGACGACTCTCATTCAGCTCCATGTCGCCACCCACTGGACATCTCTGGTACTGACAGAAGACAGACTCTCACAAACACAGGCGGCCTGACAGCTGAGAGGCACAAAGTGATGGTGGGAAAATAAACAGTCCTCCCCCCGTTTCCCACATTAATTCCAGCCCCCACCCGTCAGCTCTTCAGGCAGGGCTCACTTTTTGAATTCAAACCCTCAAACCTAAACTTGCATTGTGTCGTAAAAACTAATTTGCCCGACCTTTTCGATGCACACTACAGTGCTGATTGTACAAAGAACATCTAGTAAACGGCATGCAAGTTTGCATTAATGTGTATCATAGAGATGTCTTCAAGCAATGTTACCATGGGTACATCATGGTAACATTGTTGACTGAGGCCTACATCTTCATTCTTTTTGTCTTAAATTGTAATATCGTATCCATATCAAAATGGTTTGTATTATTACTGTTGTGGTCTTTATTATCATTTATTGTTTTAATTTCTCCTTCTTTCCTTACAGTAAGAAAATTATTGTGATGGTCCAATACACCCACAGTGTATACAGTACAGAGCCTACAGAAAGTACTCAGCCTCCTCTAAAATTATTTTCACTAATTCTCATTTCCTCTACGCACAACAGCTGATCATGACAAAACGAAAACTGAATTTCATAAATAGCTTGTGTGATAATGTGTATGTGTATATGTAACCGCTGTATGAAATCAGCTGAAAACAGCTGTATAAAATGAATGACCAGGATGAATCTGCTGATCTTATCAAACTTATTTGGTTGCTGCGATCTCAGTTTTATTCCTGAGCTCTTTGAAGAATCTGCCCAACAGGAGTTGTTGTTGGTGCTGAGCCAGGTAAAAGCTGCAGAGTAAGACTGACGTAGACGAGTGCGGACGTCTTGTTTTGACAGGGTGGATGTATAAAAAGGAGAAATCACTGTGATGGGAGATGTTTTCACGCCTGCTCTGGGTCATCATCATCCCACGTACTGTGGCTTTGTGTCTGCGTGGGTGTTTTATGTCTGATTTTATGGTACATGTCGTCAGTACTTTGGCTTAATGTGCACACTATAAAAATAAGTAACATGCTATGCGTTCGGAGGGGTCAATCATGAAGGCATAAAAGGCAACATTCTGTGAATTAACCCTTTAAACATTGGAATATTAACTGGTAATTGAGTACACATATTATTTACACTTATTATTAAAAATAATCAATCGAATGGACATTTTCACATCAGTATGTCATCAAAAACAATAAATGAATAAATAAACAAAATATAGAATCTCAGGATTTCAATTGGAGTTCTAATTAAAAAAAAAAAAAACGTGTGTAAAATACTTCAATCCACAGTAGTAACCGTTACCTTTTTTAAGTAGTTTTAATTTCTCTTCATGCTGGATTTTTTTACGGTATAATTTTATTCATGTTTTCCCAGAAGCATCATCATATATTTGCTGTCTCTGGGAATATTGCCCATTCTACTGGAGTGTAAAATATTGGTGGTTACCTCACAGTTTCAGAGGTTCACTTTAAGATTTTTGGGTGGATGATGGAATGTGATGACATTTTAATCAGCTTGAGTGTGTGGTCAGTGGTGTTACAGCAGGAGATCAAATCAGGCTTCCAGTGATTATGAATACTAAAAATAACATTAATCCCCATCTATATGTATCCTCACACATAAACACTTCTGCATCTGATCCTTCATATTATTTGTGCCACAAATGATAGCTATACATTTTCAAATGTCACAGGGGCCGAAGGTTCTCAAATTGTGTTGACGAACGAAGAATAGAGTGGACGTAGAAGAAGGACAGAGGAAAGATGATACAGACAGATGAAGAGATGATAAGTGAAGTGGAGAACGAAGGGAATCTAGCTGTCAGAAACTCCTAAGGCTACAGCTCAGCAAACAATGACATCTGTGGAAATTACACTCAGTGGGAAAAAACAGTGGATTCCAGCCTTAGATTCTTTTATGTCTTTGTAACTGATTAATCTGTTTATATTTTGATTATTAATCAAGTCTAGGTAAATCTAATCTGGGTAAATCATTTGTGTGTTTAATAAAAGAGACAAGCAGGAGCCATCAAAACATTAAATTCTCAATCTTAGCTATCAATAATTTTGTCAGAAAAAAATCATAATTTCATATGGATGGACTCCAAATGACTATTTTTTTGTGTTTGTCTGAAATGTTCACAAACAAACAAATTGCGCATCTAGCCTTTACATGGTCAGACCCTCATCCATGGTGGCTGAATCTTCATTGTTGTTGGATGAATGGCCAATCAAGTATAAGTTGCATTACCAGCACCAATTTGACTCTAATGTGGGGTCATTTTGTCAAATAATCAATCACACACATTTATGCATGATTATATTTTAATGGAGTACTTGAATACAATCAATTTACTGACCTCACTTGGAATTCCTTTGTGTTAGAAAGTGGTATTGGGAATGCTCCTGGTTGTCATTTTGTTGAAGGTACATCATTTATTTGTCCCCTGTGATTTTCAGTAAGCCTTTTCCTCAATTATCTTCCATTATCTTTGTTCCATTGCCTCCAATGTTCTTCACTAAAATGACTTGTGTATTATCTACAAAGCATTGTTCATCTTTTCGCAATTTTATTTGTGCTCTTCTTATCTCTTTTCAGAAGCAGTGAAAGTTTTTGTATTAAAAACACAGAGAAAAAACTTTGCAGCTTAAAACGTTTCCTCCTTGAATCAGAATTTTCTGACAGCAAACGTTAAATTGAAAGGAACAGGAGTGGTAATGATCCCAAGCAGTCTCACTGATCATCTTTGATTCCAGTTTGATAAACTATTACGTCTCATTGATGAATTTCACACAATTAGTAATGTTTGTTTGTTATTTGACTGTTTAAAAAATCAAAGGAAGCAAGATTTTGTAATAATGTTATTGATTTGGTACTGATGACTTTTGGGCATTGTATGCTTTGGGTACCAATCACTTTGATTCCTTATCACATTGGATGCTCTTTGCTTTGTGTTTGTGCCGGACACTGATGGTTGGCTATGGATTATGTTGGCCAGTGATCACTCTGCATACACCCTCCTTTAGGTACTGATCTCTATGGAAACAGAGCTCCTCTGGTCCTGATCCTTTTGGGTACAGGTTGCTATTTCCTGATACTTTTGGGTCCTGATTGCTGGGCATGTCAAATGTCACAAGTTAGGTAATAGAAGTGGCTATAAATATTGATTATGTAAGTTAGTGAGTTCAGTTCATAAAAGGATGTTGACGGTGAACTTGTGAATTTGTTGACCTTGAACACCTAAACTGTGAAACTGTGCACTGTAAGGAGACCCTTTATCCTGTTGGAGTATAACTGTGCCTTTCATTCTGAAGTGGGATTACTTTCACCGGTTCTTTTGGACTAACTTGCTTTGAGCAAGGAGTTTGAGTTGCCAGTAAAACTGACAAGCGCCGTCATTCACTTGTGGCCCTGGGTTCATGAGTAGCCTGCTAGATGTTAAGTCTACGGCAACCTGCAAACTTATGAGCAAGTTACAGCACAGTGGCATGCGTCAAAACAGAACTTGCACTATTCAGCGGCTGAAATGACTTAAGACAGATGAAAGAAGACAAATAAGATAATTTCCCACTACACCCTATCCCGTGTCGAAAGTGAAATAATAGATTCAAAGGCCAAATGTTGTCAGTTGTTGGTTTTACAGACCCAAAAGTATTCTTCTTGACTAATCTCTGCAGTTATTGTCCCTTTTTGCTCAGACGTAGAACATCCAGCACTTCCCCTGCCTGTCTTTCAGTCTGCCTTGTATTTTTCAGTGGTCTGCACCATTGAGATATAAGCCCTCTCAAGAAAGCAGAAAGAAGTAAGCCGTTGCACTCCATTTAATCTAAAATCCCTCTCATTCCTTTTTCCTTCTCTCTCTCTCTGTGTCTCTGGCCTGCAGACGGCTGAGCGGCTCTCCTGGATTTCGCTAACGCTGCTCCTGGTCCCCCCTGGCCTCCTCTGAGCAGGATGGACACTCTGGAGTCAGAGCTGACCTGCCCAATCTGTCTGGAGCTCTTTGAAGACCCGCTGCTGCTCCCTTGTGCCCACAGCCTCTGCTTCGGCTGTGCCCATCGCATCCTCATCTCCAACTGCGCCAACAACGAATCCGTTCACAGCATCAGCGCTTTCCAGTGCCCCACCTGTAGATATGTCATTTCCCTGAGTCCTGACCGTGGACTAGAAGGACTGAAGAGAAACGTGACCCTGCAAAATATTATCGATAGAGTCCAGCGGGCCTCATCCTCACCTGGGCTTCCACTACCATTAGCTCTGGCCGTGCACCACAGTGGGCCAAACTCTCCGAGCGAGGAAGGGAGCAATCGGCTGGCGCTGGTCCCCGTCAGTGCCGCCATGTCTAGCCCCGGTACGCCTCCGGAGCCGGTGCAGTGCCAGTTCTGCGAGCAGGACCCGCCACAGGATGCCGTCAAGACGTGTGTGACGTGCGAGGTGTCGTACTGCGAAGAGTGCCTCCGGGCGACGCATCCCAACAAGAAGCCATTCACGGGCCACCGGCTCATCGAGCCTATGCCTGACTCACACCTCCGAGGCCTCCAGTGCCTGGAACACGAGGAGGAGAAGGTGAACATGTACTGTGTCACTGACGATCAGCTCATCTGCTCGCTGTGCAAACTAGTCGGAAGGCACAGGGATCACCAGGTGGCAGCACTGAGCGACCGCTATGAGAAACTCAGGGTAAGAACGCATTATTTTGTTTTTGATAGTTAGTGATAACATTATCTCTAGATATCTAGATCTAAGGTGGCATGATGGCGTGGTGGTTAGCGCTGTTAGCACCTCACAGCAAGCAGGTCGTGGGTTTGAATCCCGGGGTTGACCTCCACCTTTCTGTGTGGAGTTTGCATGTTCTCCCCCGTGTCTGCGTGGGTTTCGTCCGGGTGCTCCAGTTTCCCCCACCCACAAAAACATATACGTTAGGTTTCCATTGCCCCTGACCAAGGCAAGGTAGAAGATCTAGAGTTGGTCCCTGGGTGCTGTTGTGTGTGTGTGTGTTTTCATGTGCATGTGTTGGCTGCACACTCATTGAGAATGGGCGAAAATACAGAGAAAAAATTTCCCCTCAGGGATCAATAAAGTACCCTTTTTCTTCTTTTTCTTTCATTTTAAATTTTCCCCAAGTGGCCAATGTGGGTAATGAAACACAATTCCAGAACGTATACATTTTGATTTATTTTATTTTCACTTCCATTTTGGCAACATGTTTTTAAACAAATTTATAAGTTATGACTACAAGAACATTAAACCAGCCAAAGGGTTTTTAATATCCTGGCACCAGCACGTGTTCTTGATTTAATGATGATGCTTAAACTAGTAATAAACGATTTAATTTCATCAATTAATTATAATTTATTCAACCTCTTTATACAGCCTTGAAAATCTTTTCTGGAACTTTTGGTGGTGAAATTTACCTTTGTGAGTTATATTATTATTTCTCATGGGTCCATGGGTTAAACATATTACGCGTTGCATCATACAATCATCTTCTAATTAACCTGCTGCCACTTTAAAAGATTAATTAATTACATTCACCAAGGTTATAGTCTGTTCTTTACTTAACACATCAAGTATAAAAATACCATTTCACTCTACCATGCAGCCTTAAATTTCCAATTATCCTTACCGAGCTATCTGACTCTATTATCAAGTGAGATTTTATCATCTCACGCTGCTTCATTATCTCTTCTGAATAATTAAGCAATTAGCATAATCACTACACCACGCCAGCGTGCCAGGAGGCTTTTTCACAAATAGGGACACTGTGTGAATGTGGAAAGCATCATTAGTGATAAGACATGGAGTCTTTCAGCGAGGCTGCAGGTTAATGTGTGTCGGTTGCCTGCTGGGTGTAGGTGGGGTTAATTGAGTGTGGCGATTACAAAGTGCGAGTAACACACACGGAGGCCATCAGTGTGTGTGTTTGTGTGTGTGTGTGCGCGCTCGGGGAATTTTGGGTCATTTGCGAGAGCTCTGTGAGATGTTCTTCAAGTTCTGATAGAGACATGATAAATCCAGCACAAAGAATCAATATTCCATTCTCATGCAGAATGATGAGCTTTTCTTAAACTCTTTTAACTCTTGGTAACGCTAACAGCTCTGTTTTTTCAGGCGGGCTAAAAGTCCTGAAAGGCGTGGTTTGAATGACGGTTTGGTATAGGCTGCACCTTTAGAGTGTAGGTTTGACCCGTCAACTGAATGAATGACTGCAAGTGGCTTCATTCCACTGAACCACACGATTTGAGCGCCGACCAATATTCCCTACATGGACGAACTACTTTGTCTTGGCTCTGCAGCTCGGTCCCCTATTCATTCACCTTCGTGCTGAAACTGGCGAAAGGCCCAGTGAAGTACCAATAGACATACTCTGTAACTGTGTTGTAACAGCAAGGTTTAATTGTAAAAACCGGTAACCTACAGAGAGCATTTACTATCAGAGTTACAGGCGGGTTTTCATCATTTCGCCCCATATTTACAATTAAAAGTGGACAGGGTCATCAGGTGCCACTGACCTGATAGACTTTATTCTCTCTTTTGCATAAAACTGATCATATAATACTTCAGTTAGGCTACACCCCCCTAACCCTAACTCCCACCTGAAATATGTGTCACATCTGCATATTCACTTGTACGAGGGTTCCTGGCCCACTTTATATAATTTCCTGGACTGAAGGACTTACTGCCACAATGGAAAAATCATGTTGGCATGGAGGAATTTACTTCCCAGGTCACTGGAAATGACTCATGGCTCATTTCATCAGATGCATATACTGGCAGGGTCATTTGAGGGCCACTTAGTATGGTCAATCTCCAGACTGTCAAATTTATGAGGTGAAATGTGGCCTTCGTTTGAAATAGTTTGGAGGACACAACAGGCGTTTTCCTTCCTGGTCTTGCACTTTCCCAGAAACCATTAAAGCAAACACAATAATTCATTTTTTTTCTGTGATACAATAAAGAAGATAAATAACTTGAATCTGCAAGGAGCCATGAATGCAGAAGCCTCTCTGTTTTTTATTGCCCTGTTCTTTCATTTTTAAACTCTTTCATCTCCTGAAATCCACCACAATGGGCCTGACATCTTTTGTCACCAGAGGTGATGCACATCTAGCATATTTTGGCAAATTCAGGCAGGGAGTGTTAATTAGGAGGAAGACTACAGGCCAGAGCATCATCTCATCTAATTATCTTTTTCTATTTCTCTCTTTCCATCTATTTGAAGAACATACCACAACAGTGCACCCGGCAATTATTGTACAGGCTAATTATCATAAAAGAAGAGGAAAAAGCAGAATTCACGGAGCTCTGAGATGATCATGAGTTGCCTCAGGAAGATAAGAACATGATGCACTCTAATGTTCTTATGTCTCTCAGATGTAACATAATGAGCATGATATGTCAAACTCATTAGGGACACACAATTGTGTATATCACAGTACACGTGCAGTAGTGTGTTTACATCGTCTAAGAAAGCCCTGAAGCCACGTTGAATGAAAAGTGTGTGATTTGCACTATGTTTCTCATGAACTTTAGTTTGAATAGATTTAAGGATCAATGGGTTAATTTAATTCAAATCCAGAGCCTAACTAGTATAAATATAAAGAAGAATACATAGAAAAAATTAAGAAAAGAAGAAAAATAGAAAAGCACTTGTTTTGATTGAACTTCAACAAAATTGAACATATTTAAAAATCAGTTTCAGCTGAATTAAATTTTTTTCCAAAGCAACAAATTTTTATTCTCTCAGAGATGGGGAAACGGTGTGTACCCCAACACATACACACACTTTCACTGTACCACCCTAATGGATACAAAGACACAAACACACAGGCAGCATCGCCCTTCTCAAAGATACTCACACAGGAAACAAATGGTGTGTGTGTGTGTGTGTTTCCTGCACAAACAAGCCAGGTTAGACAGGGATAAGATCACCTGTCCCCCCCCTCAACCTTCTCATGTCAGCCAGCGGCTCCGTGCCAGGCTTTATACACAGCACACATTAAGAGTGTGTGAGCCTGGAGCTGACCCCTAATCTCTGCACGGTATTCAAGGGACAGAGCAGAATTATCATGAATTATGATGAATTATGCATACAATACGCACATATATTATTCTGAATTATGTTAGTTGGTGTCTGTGTGTGTATGTGTGAGTGAGAGAGAGCGTTAACGGACATCATGACATGGAAAGTGTTTTTAGTTCAGTTCTGAACTTTGACTTTGTTTGGCCTGCACCATGTCTGACGGCAGCATCGACACGTGTTCTGCACATGTAAGTGCCACACCGCAAACATCTGTGATGATCTGGACCCTCATTCAGTTGTTGGTTTACTGTGTGCACACTGCTACGCCCTTGTTTTGCATTCAGACAGAGAAATCGTGTCCGTTGTTCTACTTTTCACAGCATACGTGTTTCACAGCAGGAAACTAGGCCCTGTGACGGCAGAGCTTAACATGTTAGCTGCTTTCTAACTGGATCAATCATACAGTATAAAGAGTCACAGTCCACAGTATAATGAGTCACTGTTTGGAGTATAAAGAGGTCATCGTGATTGAGTTGCAATCAAGTGTGTAGTTATGAACACAAAGGACGAGTAGGTGGAGGAAGCTACGCATAATAAATACTGACTCCATCAAACTCAAACAAAAATCAGGAACTTCAGATGTTTTGGGACTGCTCTTCCTTTACTAATCTTCCTCTTCATCTTTATCGGGTCGGTTTGTGTGCCGTCTCCTTATTCTCAGCCTGAGGCGAGTTTCAGAGTTCACTCTGTACATGTCGGGTCACTTCACTTCACTTCTAGACAGTAAATGTTTTCATCTGATGTAGAAGAAGCATAAAGTCATCTGGGGCAATTATGTAACGCACTGTGACATCTATACAGTAAGATATAAAACATATAAGCTATTCTCTTCCTCTTTAGAGGATTGCGGATGCTGAGAAGTTAAAAGAGTTTTCTGTTCCAGATTCATCGCCTTTTGTCCTGAGATATCGCCACTCTGCACAGGGAAAAGATTCCAAATATCAGATGCTTGTAGTGGCTTTCTTTTTTCCATGGTGTCGGTAGTGTGTCTGATAAGAGCCATGGAGGTTATTGTGGGAACACCCATCCTTTTTAGGAGATAAAATTACTCCTGCCACAGGAAATTGACAAAAGAGGCAGCTGTAAATAGCTTTTAAAGTCCTTGGCTCTGGGTCTGAGGAAAAAAACCTTGATGATAAAACGTGGGTACTACTGTACGTGTGTGTGTGTGTGTGTGTGCAGAGACATTAGTGTCAGATCACACATTTGTTGTGTTTGTATGGTCATCCATTTGCTCTAATCGGATCTCTTTGGCTGCTGAAAATACACAATAAAACATTCAGACAAAAATATTCTATTCGCATTTTTCTCATTAATCTTTTTAAGTTTGTCTTGCATCTCTTTTTATTTGTCTTCCTCTCGTGCAGCGATAGCTGTACCATACTAATAGTATTTCCCCCTTTCAATTTCAGTGACTTGTAAGTCATTAAAAGTTTTGGTGCCGTGCTTTTTGTAAGGAGTGACATCGTTATTTAGCAAAATGTACAAATTTCTTTTTCTTTTTGCCATTTTTTTTCTTAGTTTGAGTGATCTTAATCGTGTTTCTGCCAATTTCAGTGTAGGAAACCAAGTTTATATTTTTGTAAATCCATTTATTTGGGCTTGTATATGTTATAGTCAGTCAGACACTAAGATGTGTGAATCTCCCCAAGATGAATTGCCCCCATAATCTCATGTCTCATCATGCCGTATATATTCAACCTTTTTGGGTTTTTGGGTCTTTTTTGTGTACAAAGAAAGTAAGATTACTTTAATTTTACCATCAGATGGTCGTACAGGGCTTGAGTTCTAACAGTAGGGTCATAGTCATACACCTTGCAAACAATCATACAGAATCATTGGCACACGACTGTTGAGTGAGTGAGATATCGTGAAGTGCCACAGCTCAAGTTTTTCTCTACTACACCGAGCACGTTTGGGTGCCTCAACTTTTGCTAAAAAATGCTACTTCATCTCGATTTGAAATGCCGAATTGGCTTAGAGACAAGACAAGAAAGGCGCTAACCATAGCTTGTAGTAAGTCTGGCCCAATGTGATTGAAGATGATACAAGAATGAACATATTTCTCCGGATTGGAAGAAACGATCAGACTAAAATCGCACCATGAACGGCCAAGCCAACAAAGCAAGTTTCATTCATCTACAGTGCTAGGACTGTTGATTTGAGCTGTAAATTAGTACAATTTTGTAGTTTTGTGTAGTTTTGTGTGTGGTTTGACATGAATTTGACACATCTGGCTGCTGATTTCTTGTTGTGATTGTTTGTCCTCCTCCTCGTTGTCTAAGAGGTTTATTTTTATCTTTGCTGATGACACTGTAATAGTGGCGTTGTCTTCCTCTCTCAGCAGGCCTTTATGCCTCTTTCACTTTTGTGTGTCATCACCGTATTAAGGCCATCCATTAAGCCACCAGTCACACTGCATCACGCACACACACACACACACATTCAGCTACAGTATCTGTCACAAATCCCACCCTCCATTTCTGACCTCTTCTCTTTCGGTTTGTTGTTTGTTTGATTCCCTCCAGACAGTTTTAGTGATTAACACGACACCACAAGTGGGCTTTATTTACACGTGAGTAAAAAATGAGACACGTGCAGAAAGGTAACTGATTCTAGTTCTACTTGTAGCGAGTCCTAAAGTAAGAATCCTAAGTCAAAATGCCATCCATGAAAATCAAAGCATCAAGGCATCAAAGCAGCTTAAGTTCGGTTTGGCAACAATGCAATGGTTGCGAATGTTAAGCCGACAGCTTGTACCCGGGCAGATGAACAGAAGGGGACAGCGTTGAGAGACGGCGCTAACCTACTGTCACCTGTGTGCTGGTTCGTTAGCTGAGAGCGCCGTGGGCTCTCACAGGGAAAGCTTTTGATGCCTAATTTGTCGCTTGGCCGGGTTTGCGCATGGCTTGGTGCTCAGTGGAGTGGCTGTCCCAGTCGCATCTTCGTCTAGTGTAAGCTCAGACGGGGCAGGATGAGGAGGCATCACAGGGATGAAGGGTATCAGCAGCGTCCGGAGGTACAAAACTTGGTCCTATGAAAAAAAGACAACGAAAAAGAAGGGAAATGGGTGACTCTGAGTGAGTCTTTGTTAAATCACCAAATTGCCCTTTTGTTTGTTTTCCGGAGTGTCGACCTGCCTGAGGTTTCTCCACTGTTTCTGTATTTTCATGTTTCTCTTTTCTTCCTGTGTTGGCTGCAGCAAGCTCTTGATGCCAACCTGAGCAGCTTGATCAAAAGGAACAACGAGCTGGAGTCGCTGATGGGGAAGCTGATCCAGACGTGTCAACATGTTGAGGTGAGTCCCAGTGACTTGTAGGGTTCAGCAGAGAGCCGGAGTGCGAGATAAGGTATATTTTAAATTTATATTTACATTGTTAGTCTTCTTGGGGAAATATGGTGGTAATCTGGGGTATTGAACAACTTTCATATATTATTTGCAAACATCTGAAAGATATACATGTATATAATATATGGAATATTTGTATGATTTTGTTGACTTATTTAAATTAATCAACGATAGAAATTGTAAAATGTAAAATATTCATTAAATTAAAGTAATAAAATTTTTGAAAATACTAGATTTAAAATTATTATTATTATTGTTATAAATAATTTCTAAAAATGAATAGAATTTTTAAATCACCCATAGACATCCACAACAGCTGATTCATGGAGACGTAATTACTTTTTGATTTTTCTAAATTTCACTAACAGCTTAGTTTAACCATAAACTGGCATAAGCAAATTATGCTTCTTTTTTTTTCAATCATTTTAACGGTATGAAACTTGTCACAATTCAACTGCTAAACCTTTGTAATTGTTTTTTGTTTTGTTTTCTTTTTGCTGCTTATCCCTCGTTACTGTGTCATTACTGTGATATAACAAAGTGTGTGTAGATTGTGTGAGTCTGCATATCTTAGAAGCATTTCTTGTACCCTAAGCATGCCTGTTCCCGTTATTCTGACCCACTAAGAAGCTTTAAATAAAGCAACCCTGCAGGGCTAAAAGCAGCGATATGTCAGGTTCTCGCCGATGTTTATCGAAGAGATTTAAGGTTTTCCTGCTGTGTGCACAGAGCACAAACTCAGCTCAGCAGGAGACAGAATGTGAATGTAACAGAAAATTCTGACGTCCAGAAATTCCTCCGACTGATCCTTTTGATCGCCACAAAACACCAAAAAGATAACGAAGATTCTGCTGTGAAGAAATAACTAGGAATAAATAAATAATGCTCAAAGGAAGAGCAAAAAAATGCTTGACCTATTTTACCCCTCAGCATCATGGAGAGCAACAAGCCACGCTATACATACATATATATATATATATTTATACACATACTACATGCTATATTCTCCAAATATAACACGCCAAACTTACAGCGGAGTGATGGATTTTCGTCAAATAATCTACTGAACACAGGGTATCTTGACCGCAGTGAATGTCTTCATATTGTAGCCAGTCGTCAGTTTGATAAGTCCGATTCTCAGTGCAGCATTTGTACTCACAGCTTGACGTGCCTTTGATTCATTTTCTTAAATATCTCTCAGCAGATTAATCCACTTGGATTTCAGAGGCTGCAATTCTCTGGCACCCAGAGATTCCACATTCTCTTCAAACTTCAAACTTCAGTGTGCATACTTCAGGCTAAACTGATGTTTCACTGCTGTGCGTTAAACTTTGACACTCTTCCAACTCCTGACTTTATTTGTGACAATTGGATGTTGGACAGTGTGTTTGTCAGAAAACTATTAAAAATGGACCTGAATGAGTCGTCCCGTGCCATTAGTGTGGTGGAGCGTGATAGATTTATAATAAAATACAGTGAAGAAAATGTTTAAAAGACGCAAAGAGGATCCAAGCGAACCAGCATTCTAAATCTCTGGAGGATCGCAGATATGTTACGAATCTCTGGAGTTGTGACAGACAACGCAGTGAGACACTCAACATCTATTAAGTAAAAAAATAAGCAAAGCTTTTACATTATTTTGGTTTTCTCTTGTTGTTATAATCGTCTAAATCAATGTAAATCATTTTTCAGAAGCAAGTCTCTATAATGTCAAACATGGAAGGAATTTTTGAGACAAACCTGAGTCCTTTCTCAAACTATCATAATGCCAATTACGATCGATCGATAGTTTCAAGGAATTCATTTTTCCCTATAATTTGCATGTACTGTATATATGGATAATGATCTGCGAAAATAGCAGATATTTCAGGGTAAAATATTGTGGTAAAACACTCTAATGCAGCCGTGAACATATATTGTTGTCAATGGGGTGCTTGTGTGTGACCTTCTGACAGCCCTCGGACGAATGAAAAGAGGGAAAGCACTAACAGGAGAAAAAAAAACCTACACACATTTTCCCCATTTATAAATAGTAAACACAGAGCTGACTCACCCAGTAGTGATGTCATGTGATGCAAGAGAAGATGATGTATGGAAGAAAACTGACAGCTGTTATTGTGCAAATTAGCAAATGCCACTGAATATGTAAAGCTTGGTAAATTTGCATAAAAAATCCCCCTGTCGAGAGACGTTTGTTGATGAGCCCTTCCAGTCCTGATGATGTATTAAAGGGATGAGTTATTTTGTTCGTGTGTGAGTGTGCATGTGTGTGAAAGAGGAGCAATAAGGCAGGCTGAGGTTTCTAACAGACATCACGGAGAAAAAAAAATCCAGCAGACGGCAGGCAGATTCTCAGAATCAGAGGCAGGCTGGGGGTCAAAGACACAGAGTAGATGGTTCAGACACAGACACACGCGAATGGTTTCAAAGGGAGAGGTAATTAGGACAGGTGCCACAGGTGAGGCATAGGGTGCCGAGAGAGGCAGAGCAAGTGCGAGAGAAAAGAGGAAAGAGGCTAGAGTACAGGGATAACATGTAAAATGAGATAAAAATGAGGATGAGTGGACGGGATCTGTGATGATCTGACGGTAGGGATTAGGTTCGCCACAGAAACGTCACTTTCAGACTAGTGTCATTTCTGTGTATGATAACCACCACACGGTTGAGATAGCTTGTTGACCACTAGATGGTGTAATGGGTTGTCTCTGCCTTTGAAGATGCCATATAATGCTTAATAATAGCAATGAAGTGTTGTGTTAGGTTTGTTCACAGAAAAGTTGACCAAAACCCAGGTTTGCAATTTTACTACCATCCGAATGAGCCACAGCCATGAGCCAGTGGCTAACAGCTGTCTGAAAATGTTTAGACACAAGTTGTCAATACTCACCAATATTCAGTGAGTAGAATCATGTGCAGTGGCAATAGAGCGGTCTCTAATAACCAACCTCACTGCTAATCTAGCCTCGTATTGTGGACAGGCAGTTTGAGTGTTGTCTAATGTGTGTGTCTCAACATCGGGTGTACCGGCAGAAGGCCGGACAGCCGAACGCTCCTCAGCTTCCTCTTTCCAAATAGTAGGGTCGGCTGATGGATGAAAATGACACCCTGTCCCTTGGTTGACATGATACCAAACCACTTAACATTTAATCTTTGTCCCTCTGTGTTATGCTATCCCATCATCCCTCACTCACCCTCTTCATCAATTGGTTCTCAGGTCAATGCGTCCCGGCAGGAGGGCAAGCTAATGGAGGAGTGCGATGTTCTGATTGACATCATTCAGCAGAGGAGGCAGATCATCGGCAGCAAGATCAAGGAGGGGAAGGTAAGTTGGACTCTTCATGGGGTCACGGGGGTCATACCTGTTTAATACACAGCTCTCTGTGATGCACATTCCTACTGGTCGTAATAATGACTACTGAACTTGATCACTGGGAAAGTATTCACTGTTGTTTGCTGCTGTTAATAGAAATGTGCGATTTAACTTGAACTCTAAAATGTTGTCTACCTCCGTGAGCTGGTAGGTTCGACTCCACTGCCACTATGTACAAAAACGGGACTATTTTTCTCAGCAGAAGCTTCTTATTACAAATAAATTCATTTCAAATGAACGTACTGTATGAAATGATTTATGTCTTTGCTAAGGAGCCATATGGTGATTATTGTTGAACGAACACTCTGAGCATTTTTCCTCACTTCATCTTTAATATTTGACATTCACATTATAATCTCTTATCTGAGATTGTCATCTATCGTTTTGTACCATAAGTGCTGAATTAATTTGAAGCAAGCTCCCATGAACCCATTTGTCACTTTGCATGTGGCACTTTTTTGTGCCACAAGACTAATTTAGCATTATAGCAGCTACTTTATCTTATCCATTAAAAATATTATTTTCCTCCACAATTCCAGCAGGTGTAATGATCATGTGGCAAATATCATCTGCAGAATACATTTTCCAAAAATAAACTTCTCTCACACACATAGAAAATAAATAAATAAATATCAAAACCCAGTCATTTCACTCAATACACACAATATATTCCGCTTGATCTCTACAAGCACGAACTGACTGCAAAGCCTCTTAGGCTTTGGTGGAGTGCTGCTCTTTACTCTAAATGTGGGACAATTGTAGCTTTTTGACCACATCCTTATTCCACCATATTGAGGGCAAACTGTTCTTTTGCCTGAGATGCAAACAGACCGGAAAGACAGTCTGATGGTCCACAAGTGGATCCCACAGCATATGGACGGGAGAGAAGAGTTTAAATTATATTCAATGAGACTCAGAACTCGCTGTAATTTTCACTGTGCTTTGTTTTTTGCAATTTCATTTAGGCTTACAGCTTTAACCCTCAGGAGTTTAAGGGTCATATTTCACTGAATCTAGCACTCTGGAAATTTGCACTTTTTTCTTGAAGTTACATATTTCTAGATTTTTCTTTCTTTTCAGGGGAGTTTTTTTTCTGTGTGTTTCTGCTCTTATTTAAGATGTAGTAACACAAAATATTTGTTATAATGATAAAAAAAATTCAAACCATGTATCAGTGCAGCATTTAAAACAGAAATTCAGTTTCCTCCCTTATCCTCTCATTAAGCACATGGTGATTTCATTAATTTTGGGTTCTTTAGCAGTAAAACACATGATGATATGCCCCATGGGCTTGAATCCACCACTGACATCAATCTGTCTCTGAAAATCTCTAGAAACAAGGAGGCAGAAAGAAATTGGATGGGGGAATCGTGCACTCAGCATATTTACTTGCTAATTAAAATGTTGATTATACTCTTGTTAAGGCAATAAATTGTTTTTTTGTTTCAGCCACTGTAAACACTGTCATTAGATTGAATGTAGCATAAATTGCTATAAACTTCCACTAAATAATGGACCCTAGATTGCACATAAAATTAATTCCTGCATGTAAACAACCTATTTGGAGTGAGATACCTCTTATTTTGAGAACAGATCCTATGAATGTGACCCTTTTATGTGTGGACAATTCTCCTGCAAAAATTTCTGTTTGGTTTTACATTGAAGAAAATGCTCGATAAGGTGATGCTTGTGTTTATTTGCATGATTTTTTTTCCTTTTTTATGACTATTGTCACGATCCAGTTTTCTGTCTCCCTGCTCTTTCCTGTCTCTGCTCTGTGTGAGGGTATGTCATACTGTCATGATCCTGTGTTTGTCCCGTTTGTTTGCTCTCTTTCTGTGTGTGGGTTTGTCTTCCCTTTGCTGCTGTTTTCCATCTCCTGCCATTTACGTCTCCAGACCGCCAATCAGCCACTCACTTGTTTTTCAGTTCCTCCTGAGCTTGTTATGCATTTAGTTTTTTGCCTGTTGCTGATCGAATCCTGTATTTTTTTTGGTTTGGTTTTGTTTGTGTCTGCCTTTTTTGGTGTGCTGTTTTTTGTGCATGGACTTTGCCAAGCAGTTTTTACTGCAGCTCTGCTAATTAGTTAATCATTTTCATCCATCTTGGGTTCCATTGATTTTACTGGAAATGCATATATTACCTTTTTGGATGTCATGTTGTGTATATTTCAGACATTCGCCCCCCACAATTCATGGAAAAGTTATCATCAACCAAAACATTTTTTTTACCTTTTTTTTCTTTTTTCTCTTCTTTTTTTTTGCAAAGCAGTATAAGAGATATTTTAATATAATGTGTCCCGCTGTTGCTCATCTACAGAATTTTTTGCTCACAGTTTTTCAGTACAACACTATGACAAACAACCTTGCTTCCTTGGACTCATACATCTTAAGTATGTTTTACTTTGTGATTTCTATGTAAGAAAACTTAATAAAAAAGTCACATTAATTTAAAAACACGTATTATGTAGGTAGAATGAAATCAGATTCAAGTCTTGGAAATTTTATACAACCATGAAGGGCACGTCTCTCAGTACTGATGAAGATGAGGATAAAGTTGAGTGTGTGTCAGTCAAGCCTGGGATTTGACCTTTCTCACTCTGAATAACTCTGGGTTATGAAATATGCACCTCGTGGTCAGAATTGATCGAGTTCTTATCTCGTAAATCATCAATGAAGAAGATTCAGACCTTTTCACCAAAATTAAGCATGTGCGTTAAAAGTGGCCCATGAAAACGATCTTTGCGTTCTCCCTGTTCCGCTCTCTCCAGACTCAGCGAATGCGGAAGCTCGCCCAGCAGATCTCAAACTGTAAGCAGTGCATTGAGAGGTCCTCCGCCCTCATCACACAGGCCGATCAGACGCTGAAGGAGACTGATCACGCTCGCTTTCTGCAGAGCGCCAAGAGCATCAACGAGAGGTCAGCCAACACACTGAAAATCTAATTCACAGCAAGATCTGTGAGATTTACGAATATCTGAATGATTAAGAATCCAATAGTTTGTCTGTATAGTTGTTGAAATAGTCGGTCAGATTTGTGTTGTCTGGGTCCCATGGGGGGAAAGAAAGAACTCGCTCTCTGGATGACAAACTACCACCTACTGCACCTATCACCACATATTATGATAGCTACAGTAGAGAGACAAACAGGAAGGACAGGGCGGGAGGGAGAGGATGAAATGCAGCGAAGGGCACATTGAATCTAACCTTCGCCGCCGTCTGTAATATACACTTTAACCTCCACCTCCATTAAAGGCCTTTATGAATGTTGATGTGTTTTCTAGGGTTTCGATGGCGACCGCATCAACCCAAGTGCTAATCCCTGAGATTCACCTCACGGACACATTCGACACCTTCGCCCTGGACTTCACCAGAGAGAAGAAGCTGCTGGAGAGTCTGGATTACCTCACTGGTAAACCTTGGAGAAGGAGGGAAATTTGTATTTAGAAGTTAAATGTTCATTTGCTAGTTTTTGTGTCTTTTATGCATGAATATTAAACCAAATTATCCATTTTGGCTGTAAATGCTTACCCTTTGATTCAGTTTCTTAACCACGGAGCAACTACTTTTTTCCTTTTTCGTGATCCGATTCAGCTTTAAATGTGCTCCTACTATTGCTCCAATATTTCAGCTTCTTCTTTTGAATGTGTATTTTCACTGATACATCTCCAAGAAGTCTTGGGGATGTCACCGTATGTGTAAGAGCACATAGAGGACAAAAACCGAGGCATCATATATATAGTGAATTTGAAGGTTCGTGCAAATGGCTGGCTCTCTGATGCGAGAGGGCTTCGCTGGAGGGCCTTTTCACTTAGTGAATCACTCTGAATCACTCCATGATGTGCAACCACTCATGACAAAAGAATGAGAATGAGACTGAGGGAGGAAGGGATGGAAGGAGAGAAAGGAAGCACTTTTACAAGTGATTGAAGATGTTCCTTTGTATCTCTGTTTCATACCAAAGTCCATTCTCTTTCTATAGTCCACTACCTAAAAGCTTTCATGGCTTAAATACAAAAGGTTACTATTGGTTAATAGTGTCATAAATTATATATATTAATCTACACACCATGCACCCCTTATCAAATCAGGACTTAGGGACTGTCCAGTTATGATATAAAGTCTCCCTAAAGAGGTCTAGCTACAGTGAAGATGGGGTCAGATGGAGCCAAAGTGTGGCACGGAATTAAATGGAATGTTTCTATTCATTTTCTCTTCGCTTTAGGTACACAACCTGCTTTAAGTCATTTTCATACTCGGTTGTTGAATATACTCTATATTTTGAAACTCTGTCCATTTTAAATGTAAAATAAGAGTCTGGGCTATAAGAGAAAAGTCATTAAGTCTTTCCCTCATTCATTTTCTCTTTTTTCTTTCTGCTCTCGTCAGCTCCCAATGCTCCGTGTATAAGGGAGGAGCTATGCACAGCATCCTATGACACCATCACCGTCCACTGGACATCTGACGACGAGTTCACAGTGGTGTCCTATGAGCTCCAGTATACCATTTTCACCGGACAGTCAAATATAGCCAGTAAGTATCTTTGGATTCCATTTTCAGAAACAGGAGGATGCATTTTTAAACATACTGCAGAACAAAGTCCTGCTGGAGGCAGGTGTGCAATTTACAGTAAATCTATTTAGGTAGCAGTTGCAGAGGTCCCACATCCTGCATATCACACATTTACCGGATATTTATATCGCAAAACCTGGTGCAGCCTAGTCTCACTCAGATTTATAGCCACACTTGCGGTGGCGCTCTAGGGATGTGATGTGTTTGTCTGGTGCATCCTGCCAACAACTGGAGTGAAATACCTCGGCAACCATTGGAGGGATTGGCTTTGGGATTTGGTGTGTAAATTCATCAGTCTCAGAGGATGCATTGTAATTATTTTGATACTCTGGCTTTTCCTCTCATGACACCCTGAGGTGGTAATTTCCATGTGGCAGACACGGACAGAAACACAATTGTTGGAGGTCTGTGCCTCACAGGAGAGGGATGGATGTGGGTTCAAATCTTTTCATGTCTGTGTGGAGTTCTGTCTCACAGTCTAAAAAGATACAAGTTTGGTTAATTAGAAAATTTTGTTTGTCTCCATGTGCTCAGGCTCTGATATAAGGGCCACTTGACAGGCCCTGTACTGTACTGCAGGTCAGGGCATCATTAGGACGGAAGTCACATAATAGGCTGGACTTCTGTGTACAATCAGGCTACAGGCAGTCAAGTATTACAACTCTACCTTTAAGTGCCATAAAACAGTAAAAGGAAAGTAAGAGGACCCAGGACAAATAGATGCAGTGCCCCAACGACTGGTCCACACTTGCCTGAGTAAGAACTGCATTTCCTTGCCTGCATAACCATCACGTCTTTAAGTATTGTGAAGATTATGGAAATGAATACAGGTCAACTCCACAGTCAACCAAAACCTTACCAACATAGACTGCAACGGAAGCATTGGGGAATTTATATTTCATTCAATAAAATTTCCATTTCCATGTCATGCTTTCCAAAAATTTCTAAAATCCACATGTTATCTTATTTTATCTTTTGGTTTAGTCAAAAATGGGTTTGTGGTTGGTAAATATGCTTCTCCAAAAGTCTTGTGTGCTTTGTCATCAGATCATAATAATAAAATTCAGACTTGCACATAAATTGACAAGGGAGGAGTTTTGTTTGCGTTCCCTCTTTTTGCCTGCTAAATCAAGACATAGTGAATAATCTAAAATGTTCCAGATTTATGATCGCTTGTGTCCTAAAAAGCGATGCTGACTGCCAGAATGAGCTCAGTCGGATATATGAGGACAGTGTAAAAGTAGAAGTTTTCCCAGGTGGTTAAAACCCGGACAGATCCACCTTGGATGTCGGCACCTTTGATTTTTTCCCCTCGGATGTAGGGAGGAGAAGAGAGTTTGGTTTTACAGTTCAAGATCTTGTGTAGAAAAGTGCCCGGTCAAAGATGAGAGCTCTACGATGACTGTTCTCATGTTTGGACATGGAGGATGCGAGAAGATGCACGTAGAAACAGCAATGGAATCAATCAGCTTTGCAGAAACACTGCCACATGTAGACCAACACACACACACACACACTCACAGAAGTCACGGAGGACCGCAGTGCAATGCTACAACTTGGCTCAAGACATATACACTCGCATACACACCAGTGCCTTAAAATTATGAGCTCGCTTGAGTGAACAGCAGCTACCGAGAGGAAAATGGGGTCAGGAGCTCCCCTGCTTCCTGTCACTCAAACTACCTTTTCTCACACTTCCCCTTCCTTGTTGTCTACCTCCTTCCCCTCATCTTTTTTTCCAACGAAAGACACTTTCATCCTCATACTCTTTTTTTCTTAAGAACATCATAGCAGAGCTCCCTCTTTAAAGAGCATTTAGCGCACACCGATGCTCAATCAAAACGTCACTGTGTCTTCTTTCTTTTCCCCAAACTCCTCCACATCCCATTTCTCTTCGTCTTTCTAAAGATGCTGTGATTTGGGTTTTCTTCTGTTTTCACATCCAATGATGTCAAAGGTGTTGATGTCGGCAACTAGAGAACACCGCGTGCTGGAAAATTCTCCATGGCCCATTTATAGTGATTCAATGTGGAAAAAGCATTGCCAGTTTAAGAATCCATCACCCTGTGTTATTTTATGCTTTAATTTCATTGCTGTGAAAACAAACACAACATCCTCCACTGTAGATTAATGGTTTCCTTCCACCTTCAAAGACATGCAGCTCAGGTGAATTATAACCTCAAAACTATGAATTGACTGAGTTGTCTGTGTGGTTGTTAGGTCTGTGATAGACTGGCCACCTGTCCAAGTTGTACCCTGTATAAGTATGAGCTGGCATATAGTATTGATGGATGATCAATGCATTGGTTTGAGCAAAAATGAATGTGTAGTTGTTGGTTTATTTAACTGTGCCAGAAAAGTCAAGAAAATATGTTTTTGTCAATGTGTTGGGCACCATAAAGTGTCTGATGTTAAAGAAATGTCTTTAATAGAGGTTGCCCATTATGGAGGCTCCTCAGCTGTCTCTTTGTTGGCGAAGGTTTTTATTTCTTCTGCCGAGAAGCCAACAAAAGAACAGCTCTATGGCTGTAAATTCTTGTTAGAATTCCCACGATGACAGAAGCCACGACAAAAGCCGAACATTAGGAGGAACACACACACACATAGGCACACACTCATACAAGTTATTTTGCGTGACAGCTTTAACAGGAGATGGAGTGTACGGCATTCATCTTAAAGAGGCTATTTGGTGCAACAAAGTGCTATGGAGTAACACATATACACAGACACACACGTACAGACATACAGAAAGAGCCCGGTGCAGCTACGCAGCCAACAAGGTGTGAACGATCGCTTCTTGTGCTGTTTCACATCCACTCGCCAACCCTGTGAAGCAGCCACCTGCCATAGGCTAACACGCAGCCAATCACAGCCCTTTGTCAACTTAAATCACACATTTTTGTATCTATTGCTCTGTTGAGCTCTTTAACTTCTCCTCCCAGGTCTGTGTAACTCCCTGGATAGCTGGATGATTGTTCCCAACATCAAGCAGAACCACTACACAGTGCACGGCCTGCAGAGTGGCACCAAGTACATCTTTGTCGTCAAGGCCATTAACCAAGCGGGGAGCAGAAGCAGTGAACCAGGGACCCTGAAGACCAACAGTAAGCACGCAAAGCTAAAATAGCAAGCTATGAAAGCTATAAAGGGACGAGTACTGGAATCCTTCATGTACTGCGAATAAAAATAGTAATATAATGCAGGGAAAAATGTGCAGCATTAAAATAAATAAATAAGGTATGCATGGACGTAATTATGGTGGTTCCATAGTTTGCCATGGAGAGTAAGGAATATAAGAAGAGTTTGCCTGAGATGTCTTGCACAATTGCATGCCTTCCGAGCGCACAGTCAAGGACTGTTAATCAAAGTAAGGTCACAATGATTTACAGCTACATTGCATCTGAAAAAACTCAAATTGTTGCCTTAATCAGTATCTCCCCATTAGAATACAACCAGAAAATACAGGAAATGTGTATGCAGCATTAAAAAACAGTAAAAAAAATAGTAAGTAGTAGTAGTGAATAAGACAGCTTCTACAAGCTAAAATAACAAGTATTTAGTGTGACCTCCCTTTACACTTGATCAACAGCAGGAACCAGGCTCTCTGAAAGCTAAATGGAATGGAACCCTAATTAATGTCATTGCTAACACCTGCACCTACTTCCTGTCACTATTTCCTGTCAGAATGACTGCTGGGAAAAAGGTCCATTAAACCAGGTTTGATAGTGGGGGACCAAGACTTTTGAACAGTACGGTATAAAAGCACAAGATGTTTGATGTAGAAAAATCGTAATAATAAAATAAAAAAATACCTTCTTACAAGTAAACCTCCTGTGTTCAAAAGGTTCCCATTGATTCTACAGATCTCCCTGAAACTTTAGATAAAATACCTTTCATCCATAAGTGAAGAAGAGTCTCATTCATCTAGTTTTGGAGATTTCAACATTTAATGATGAAAGCTTTGAAACAGAACCCCAAAGATAATCACACTGTATGTGGTGAAGTAAAAAAATGCATTATTTCCCTCAAAAGTATGGAAATACTCAAGTAAAAGTACATCAAAGTAACTACTTAAATATGATAATCGAGTAAATGTACTTATTTACATTCAATCACACAACACAGACGTCTTTAGAATTTCATAGCTTTCATTTGTCAAAGTGCCCATGCTGCACTCAAGAAGGAAATTAAGTCTATAAATATAACAAGTTAATTGACTAAAAATTCTTTTATATGTCATAATGGCCATTATACACTCGTGTCCACTAAAAGCTTTTTTATATTCTACTTTTCGTCTCCTACCAGGCCAACCGTTCAAGCTGGACCCCAAATCAGCTCACAAGAAGCTGAAGGTGTCCCACGACAACCTGACGGTGGAGCGGGACGAAGCCACGTCTAAGAAGGCCCACAGTCAGGAGCGTTTCTCCAGCCAGAGCAGCTACGGCGTGGTGGGGAACGTCTTCATCGACAGCGGTCGGCACTACTGGGAGGCTTTGATTGGAGGAAGCACATGGTGAGTTTTCTTGACCCCTGAGGTCGACAGCTAGAGCAGAGAGGAGAAGCTAGGAAAGTAAAAAGAATCCTTCCTCTCCTCCTCAGGTATGCCGTGGGTATCGCTTACAAGTCCGCTCCTAAGCAGGAGTGGATCGGCAAGAACTCGGCCTCCTGGGTGCTCTGCCGGTGCAACAATTCCTGGGCGGTTCGCCACAACAGCAAAGAGCTGATCATCGAACCTTCTCCTCACCTGAGACGCGTGGGGGTGCTGCTAGACTATGACGCAGGATACCTGACCTTCTACGACGCAGTGGGCTCCCAGCACCTTCACACGTTTCACGTCTCCTTCGTCCAACCCGTGTGTCCTGTGTTCAACGTGTGGAATAAGTGTCTGACAATCCTCACCGGCCTGCCCATCCCCGACCATCTAGAGGGACTGGAGCCCAACAACTAAAGGGTACAGACAGGATTCGCTGACATCGCTGAAATATGGGTGATTGGTGTCAAAAGCCAAAAACCATACAGAGCCAGGATCAACTGGCATAAATTGGTCAACGACGTGAGGCTAAGCAATACATCGCAGCCACTTATCTTGTAGATTTAATATCTGGGCATATCAGCAACTCCAAAACATGTAGCATCATGCTGTGACCTACTACAGAACAACAGCCAGTGAGTGGTCCATGGTGGTCGAGTGATTAGGATTCACACAGGAATCCCATTGATTTTGTATGTCTAATTGAAACACAAATTAATTGTAGATCAGTGGACAAAAGAAAAGTGTACAATTTTGGCCTGAAGATGATTTAATTTGGTAATGGAAAGTTTTGATCAATAACAAAGCTACACCACAATTAGAATTTATTCATACACTTAAAACATTTAATTATTTAAACTTTACAGAATGTTTAAATATGACAATGGGAAATTTATTACAGAATATTAGTGGAGTATGACAAATAACAAAAAAAGATAGAATATGGAAATTGAACATTACTATACTTTATTAACTTTCAGATATACAAAAATATGTTTGTAGTGCAATTATGCGTGACAACTTTGGACCAATTAAGCTTTCAGAAGAGACGACCAACATTTCAAATTTATGAATAATTTATCAGTCTGTCAAGCACAAACATCTCAATGATGAGAGAGGGAAATAAAGGTGACTATTTAGCCACAATTTGCTTTTGTTTGATTTTGCCCAAAAAATAAAGGATTATTACATTTGAACTTTTCAGATGCTCTTGAATGGCAATCACAATCGATGCATGACAATGTATTCTAACCCTGGTGTATGATGTTTCCTTGTGTTATGAACAGTTATGATTTTGGTTACATATCAAATTGATGAATAATTTATATTGTTCATCATAACTTCAAAGGTAAATACGGTGGTTTGTGTTTTCCTCTGTCCACACAGGCTCGATAAATACCCAGGATGAAAGGAATTCTGAGTTGAACCAGAAGAAACCAGGACAAAGTGGCCGGTTTTGGGCCCGAACTTCCTGCTCTGAGGCACTTTGGGACATAATAGGCATATTTGTACTGAAACAAGTAGGAACGGAGCCACTGAGCCACAAATTAGATATTGGTATATTCTTTTTCACTACATTATCTGATGTAGCACTTTGAAAACCTCTGGAAGAACACATACATTATCACTCATACACCATACCCCAACATGCAAGGAAATATGTTTTTGAAATTCTTTGAATTTTCTCCTTTAGTTTCCCACATTCTTTAAAAGGAACCAAAGTAGCCATCATTGTCCTTTCAATCTCAGTTCTAATAAAAAAATGCAGAATTATAATTATTGTTATTTTAAATGTGACAGCATAGGAAAAGCTTTAAACTAGCGTTGACTACAGGATTTCCATGTATGCAGATGATGTTCTTGTTTTTGCACATTGTTTATATTTTCTTAATGTGTTAAGTTTCTTAAAATATAATTCATTTTGGTGCA
The DNA here is from genome assembly GCA_900303265.1 of Brotula barbata. NCBI lineage: Eukaryota > Metazoa > Chordata > Actinopteri > Ophidiiformes > Ophidiidae > Brotula > Brotula barbata. The sequence continues at coordinate 69,994 of OMNV01012779.1, forward strand.
ATTAATGTGCATTCACATTGGGAAAGTGACTGAATTAATGTGATAATTTTATGTTTTATCAGTTCTCATAAGAGCTATGGTTCTGTCAGTTTTCTACGAAGCGAGGGTTCGGTTATTTTCTCTCATGGTATCACTTCAAAACATAATTCTACATGACGTTTTCTTCAAACAGAAAGAAAATTATTGTTTCACAAGGTATGACAACACAGCTAAATACAAAAGGTGTCCTTGGACTCCACACACAATGATGTCAGTACGGTGCACTTCAGTGCTATTTTTAATGTTACTCCCAAACACTGCATCTGAAGCAGTGTTGGGCAATTTCACCTATCCAGAAAGTGAAGTTCCAACATCCTCCCTCTCTCTTTGACAAGCATCTCAACTTCTAGTTTTGGATCTCCTCTAATTCCTTTCTGTTTAGTGCTTAAATGGTGTATTCTGTTTAATATTACTTGTGCTGATGGCAACCATGGATGGAGACAAAGAAATCTTCAAAGCGCACATTAACTCTCCACATAATAATATTTTATCATGAAAAAATGGCATGTGTAAATAGAAGGATTTGGTTATGTGTCTTTTTGTTCCAGCATAAGGTACAGTTACTGATATTTGTCTTCCAGAAATTAATTGGAGCAAATGTTACAATGAAATGTTTAACTCTGTATTTCCTCGGCATAAAAATGAAATGTACATTCAGTTGTCTCTAATACAGATATTTAGTGTTTAATTTAATATTTCCATCTGATTGTTATAGCCATAGCGTTATAGGTTCTGTTTGTGGGGAGCATTTTCTGGAATAGAGGAGTGTTTTCGTCACTGTACTGAGATAACAACATGAAGGTCAAAAATAAAGAGGCAATGTAATCTTTATGCTTTTAATCATTGTTGTAGTTTTCATTTAACAGTCTGCACTTTCATCCATTCAACAAGTAAGAGGATGTCTTGAAACCCTGAACTGTGAGAAGATAAGTAAAGAATAGTCAGAAACAGATCAGATTATTGTCCGGTTTAGTTGAAAATTTGGAAGTCAATGACAAAACTGTGGGGAAAAAGATACGATAAATATTGCGATTACAAGAAAAATGTACATTCATTGAAGTCAAAATCATGAGATGCAGTATGCAAGTCATAATTTTGGCATTCTAGAAAAATTACTATATTAGAATTATACTGTATTAGTAATGTTTAAGGTAAAAAATTAGAAAATAAAATAAAAATAACATTAATAATAAACTATATTTTTATTGGAGTACGCTATATTCACTGTCAAACTAATGACCTTATATCTTCTGGTGTTTAAGTCAATGTTATATATCAGTAAAAACTATGGTAAACGTTTGCAAATTTCTAGATGAATTATTTATGAGGAGGGACATAATTATCATCCTTTTTTATGGTGGTTTTCATAGAAGCAGACACATTTTCCACCCATTGACACACTCACTGGCTATTTAATAAAACATTTATGGCTCAAATTTACATTCACTGTAGTCAACGACTGTGTTAAAATTTCTCTTTAATACAGATTAAGAAACTGAACGGCTGCTTCATTGGTCTCTTAGCAATTTTGCAGTAATTCCTATTTGTGCTACAGCATGCAGGCTCTCTTCTTCAATTGGAGGGTCCAGTTCTCCCCTTGGCTGAATCCACCCATCACAGTTTCATGTCAAACAAGTTTGGGCGTGAGTTTCCTCCAGAGAAGGACGTTGTTGACTTTATCGTGTGAGCTTCCTGTGGACAGGAGGGACTCTTCCTGATTTAGAGGGAACAATTGTTCTTCGATGACAGAGTTCAGCATGGTCCCACCACTGGACAGTTGGAGCTGTGGTAGAACCTGTGCCTGGTGTCAAGTGATGGAAGGGGGAAACGAATGACAACGACAAACAATGTCCGCCTGC